>SNQJ01S0053475.1:51337-58837 GCA_010110895.2 Picea sitchensis | reverse complement strand
GTCGTTCTCATTGTCATCATCGTCATCGTAGTCATCGTTGTGCTCATTATCATCATTGTCATCCTCATCATCACTGTCACCACCGGTAATCAACATTGTTAGCATACTACTCATCCTCATCCTCATCATCGTCATTGTCATTATTATCATTGTCATCATAGTCGTCATCCTTGTTATTGTCAGATCATCACCGCCGTCATTTTCATCATCATTAGTGTCATCAACAAATTCAACATCTTCATTTTTTTCGTCATTGTCATCATCTATGCGATTTGACTGCTAAATTATACAAATTTGGTGTTATAGTGACTTGAATGGTAAATTCTATGAAGGTATAATATATGTAATTTATATAATATATAATATGTAACATATATAACCAAAGGTAATATGTAATATGTAATATATATAACCTCACCATTTCCTGACAGAGAGAGATATCCCTAGCTCATTCGAGCTCTCGACATAGAGAGACAACCGTATCTCATTCAAGCTCCATAAAGAGAGTGACATCCTTGGCCATGCCAACAGAGGACTGACAACCCTATCATGACAACATTGGATTTCTAGAGAGTGAAATCCCTATCCCACAATGCGACAGAGGAGGCCCTAGCCCGAGCGAAAGAGGATACCCCACTTAGACCAACAATGCTTCCAAAATCAGTAAGTTTTTAAAATCCTTTAAAACCCCAAATAAAAAATTGAATGTTATTGAATTTTTGAAAAATTTAGGAAACAATGGTCATTGTCCTTGTGAAAAAGAGAGAGAGACATAGCCACTAGAATTTCAATGAGGCCATTGTTCAAAACCATGAGACTTTGACAACCAACACATTAACTATAATGACTTAAGTCAACAATACAATCTTCTAGATGATGATAAAACTTTTCCTCTCTCTGTTTAGTGTTCTTGCATTCAGAGACATCAGTGCCATAAAAAACGAGACGAGCAGGCTTGGAACAAAAAATTTCAATGTACTCTCCCTTTTCAATATGGTCTACAAGGTTTTCTATGGATTTAAGACAATAATCCCCAGCTGATTCAACACAATAATCCTCTGTTGTTGTTGGCCCTCGACCAATTTTCTAGAGAACATTGGTCGTGTTTGACCATTTTTGGGACTTTGACAAGCTGGTCGAAGATGGAGCGCCCAAGAGGAGATGAGATCGCAGGATCTCACTCGTTTTGTGGGATTTTTGGGTTATTAGGGTTTATGTAATGGGTATGGGATGTTAGCCCATGGGTTTACCCATGTTTAGGCCTCATTGTAAATGTATAAATAGATAGCTAAGCGATGTAATAAAGTGTGTAAGTTTTAGCTATGTGAAAAGACTTGTAATTGGCTTAGTGCAAGAGAATTTAAGTTGCTTTGTGCACATACGTTGTATGTAATGCATTGTGATATTGAGGAGTTGGCTTTGTGCATTGACTTGGTTTTGAGGAAGGTGGATCTAGTGCATTGTGTGTAGATCACCTGTCCAGTACGAAGTTGAGCTCTGTGGCTTTGTGCACAGGAGCAAAAGAATGTAGAAATCTTGAAGACTAATAAAGAAGAAGAAGAGTTGGTGGACGTAGCCCCACACTGGGGTGAACCACGTATATCCTGTGTTGATGTGATTTGTGCAATGTTGTTCATAATGTTTATGTATTTCTATGCTTAGTGAACATATCTTGATGTATGATAGATAGATCTATGGATGCTTAGTGCTTATGTATGATGAAAGCTAGATCTGAGATGATGCTATGTGCTAAATGATTGGCTATGCTTAATCTTGATTATTACTGTAGTGATCTGTAATAAGGGTTTAACCTGCGATGTGAATAAGGTTTAAGAACTACTGCATGTGATTGTCTAAGTGATCTGTTAAGTGTTATAATCACAGATATGTGTCCCTGCTTGGTTGTATACACCTGAGTCCTGCAACCCCCCTACCTCTACCTCGGTTGAGACTTCATCTGCTTCACACGTGTTGCTGAAAGGGCCAGTAGTTAGGGTTTTGTTGGTGCGCTATTAGAGTTGAACCCTAGGTTTTCCCCTGTGCCAACAAATGGTTTGGTTGTCGGGACCTGAAACTTTGATTGCTGGGAACTGAAGAAAAGAGAAAGATCTGTGCATAGATCTGTTGTTGTAGTGCACAATATTATACTTGACTTGCGAAGCTCTGTGCTAAGAAAGAAACCCAATCTGAAGAAAAGAGGTAAGACATTAAATCTTTTTTCTCTGGTAAAGGTAAGATACATGGAATTTTTTTCTTCGAAAGTATGAATCTAGGTATGTTTGATAGATTTTGTCCTAGTCTGAAAACTAGGGCACAATTAGAAGAAAGAATGGATCTGAATAAATTTGATAGAGATAGTGAAAGATATGTTATTCCTATGCATAGAAATAATTTTTGAACTAACAAGTGGATGTAGGAACCTACAAAGAATTTTTGCAGATTGCAGGCCCATCACTGTGATCCTAGTGCATAGTACAGGAAAGGTTGGGGATCATTTAAAATAAAGAGAGGATTGACACTATGTTATAATTGCAGAAGACTGAGACATCTTGCTAAGGAATTCCCTGGTACAACTCCTATTTGTCTTTGTTGTAAATCTATTGGTCACAAAGTTGAGGATTGCCCTAGAATGCTTGCTAAAGTTGAAAATATGAACATGAGACAAGAAAACTATGAAGAAGGACAAGAGACTAAGGATATGTTAGAAAACCGGAAAGAATCAGAGACTATTTTATTACATATGAAAGAAACATTGAATGATCACAGAGACACTAGTTTAACCGAGATCTTAAAAGAGAAACAATGGATAGAAATAAGAATAGGAGACTTCGACATAGACTGTGTCTTGGATGAGGAAACACATGTGAATATCATGCTAGAAAGCACTTGGGAAATTTTGGGAAAGCATGCTATGGTACCTTCATTGGGAAGGATAGGTCTGTTTAAAGGAAATATGATAACCCTATGTGGTAGAGTTACTAATATACCTATGATTTCTCATGAAACATTGGCCGACGAAGAATGTGAAGTCATTAATTTTGTTGAGAACAATGCTCCTTTTTCACTTTTGTTAGGGAAGAATTGGATTGAGAAGGACCAGATCAGAAGGAAAAGAGAGGAGGAAGATATAGCACATAAAAATAAAGAATTAAGGGACTTCATAGCTAGAAAAATAACGCGAATAATAGAAGAACAAGAGGATAAGTTGAAGCAACAGAGGGCCAGAGAATTAGCTGTTGAAGTTGAAAAAAGCAAGAAGGCTTAAAGCACCTGTCCATGTAGGAAAGAAGTGCATCCACCCTGGAAATAGTAAGAGACAATGTAATACCTTTGCACCCTTTGGAAGAACATCAATAATACGAAGCTAATAGGCTAAGAGAAAGTAAGAATTAGAATGGAAAGAGGAATCCAGAGACTCAAATCACAGGAAAGAAGGAAAGAAAGGTTAGTAAGAAGAAAGTAAAGCTAGAAAAATTACAGGAAGTTCCAGAGAAGACTTTGCAGAAGGCAGGGTTCCAGAACTTGAACCTCGCTAGAATAGCAGAACCGCACAGAATGGTACTACGCCATGACGAAGCTGTATGCCCATTGGAGGCCTTCTGACCATAAGAACGATGCTCCAGAACGGCTAGAAACACAATTATGGATGGACATATCGTCATTGGACCGTTGATACCGCGCCATAACAGATGGATGCACATTGATGGACGTATTCCTACCCATTGGAGGAATCTATTACGACCTTGCTTATTTAACCCATTGGATGCTGGGTCAGACCACTTTTTTCAAACTGAGATATCCGCACTAACAGAGAACTGATTTCCTATCGCACTGTGATTTCTAGACCTCGCCATTCATTTGATTACCTTGCTTGTCTGTTCGCCTACCTGATTTATTTTTTTACAAGTGTGAATGTTGGGCGAACATAGCGCAGTAGAGAAGGCGGTGGAGGAAATTATCGTGGACCTCATGACTGAGAAATTCATGTCCGTAGGAATACAGGCATAGTCAACTAGTGGATTGCAATCATCCCCATCGACTGGACTGCGTTCTAGCCACACTACTAAGAAATGAAGCAAACACCGTGATGATCTGGCTAACGCGAAGAATATCTCGTCGGTCTTTCTGGACTACATCCCACCTTTGATTGGCACGATTAACCATGAAAAAGTACCACATGATTTCAAATACACACAGATCACTGTTTACCTCCCGAAGGGGATATGCGTAGTTGGACCCCAGTTGGGACTGATCCCATCTCTCAAGAACAATGACTTCAACCTCGAAGACTGGAAGAACTATGCGATGCTTGCACCACATAGATACCTGATGAAGACGACTGGGAAGAAGCCCAAGATAGTTTCCTAGCCGTGGATTAAGGAGCTTGTACACTCCTCAATATTGAACATGATGAAGATTCCCCACTTCGGTGGACATCAAGAGGTTAACACTTGCGTTAAAATCCTCCTGTCATGCTACCATGGAGGGTATTTGTGGCTTGAAAGGCATGCAACTATGGATCTGGCACTGATCCACTTGATCATAGGATTGAGCATGCAGGGACTATACCCTCACCATTTCTACTTAGGGAAGGCTACAGATCAGACCCTTTCCCAGCGTATAAAGGAAGCCTTTGGTGATGTAGAGAAGGGGAAGCGAGGATACATGGTAGCCTCCATCTAGGATGGTGCAGTGCGCCTATCTTGTCAGCTTATAATAGACAAACTCATTAGAAATAATAGGCCGAAACAATTCATAGGGTTCGTAGTGGACCTCACAGGGAAGTGTGTCAAAATAATGCAGATGAACTGGGTGAGTTACCTCGTTAATGAGTTGGATAAGGACTGTCGCGAAGCATAGGACCAAGGCTACAAGTTTCATTTCAAATGGTTACTGATTTGTCGCTTGGCAGATGCTGGAGGGAGTGACATTTCCCGGAAGTCGAGCCATCATAGCCATTGGCCGCAAGGTTCTCCACCTTGTGGTACATGAGTGATATGGTCAAGCAGTGGAAATCGAATGTGGTGTTCCATGAATAATACCTATAGCTAATGCACGCCATTGAATCATTCCCTCGAATGACCTCTAATGCCTTGCATCAATACCTACCATTCACGAAGTTCCATGCAGACCGACACTTCATATACATCACTTCGTGCATGGATGACAGTAAGGAGGAGTTGCAGTCTTAATATAAATTGACTGAGGAAGACATGGAAGAGATAACTAAGGAATGAACAACAAAATTCCTTATACCGGTCGAAGATGAAGAACTCTCCAACCCCAACATCATCGGAAGTCCTTTGGTCACTCGGACTGAGTATGATGGACAGAGAAACACAAAGAAAAAGAATAAAAAGGAAAATGAGGAAGTACAGAACATAGAAAGTGATGAGAAGGACAACGCATTGGAGGAAACTGCGCCTGACTCACCTACAAGAGGAAGAGGATGAAGAGGATATGAAGTGAACCAAGAGTGTAATGTTCCCGACCATCAAACCCATGGTCAGGCCAACATTACTATGAGGAATAACAATCTCATACTTAATTCCATATATAAGACATGCATTTAAGCAAATGAAACACATTTAAACTTAGAGTAACCATAAGAATTACTGCTATTATAAATAATCAATGGCTTTAACATTAATTCATATGCACAATAGAATACATGATAAATATAAATACACAGACATGCAAAAAAGTAATTAAAACATCATCTGGTACTTATCTTTGAAGCGATGTTAATTCCACCAACTAGGTGCAGGCCTTCCACGAACCTCCTAGCCTTAGACCACACTTCTCATCAAGCTCAGAAATGGGTCACCCCCGAGCTGGGACTAATTTCCACCCCCAAGGAAAGGAATCCTAGGCTAGGCTGACGTTACAGGGAAAACATACAGTCATAAGGAAGGAATTTTCTCCCATGAACCACTCATACTCACTACCACAGACTCTCCTTCTCCACATGCCTGTTCCACCCCAGGAGTATACACCTTCTCTGTCACCTAGACAATCCTTCGGCTGCTAACCTCCCTTGCCTTGGGTTTTAGCAACAGACCGGACCGGAAGTCTCCGAGCTCTGTGGCAGCTACAAGGTTCCTTCTAGGAGTTCTCTCCTTCCTCT
Organism: Picea sitchensis; assembly: GCA_010110895.2. NCBI lineage: Eukaryota > Viridiplantae > Streptophyta > Pinopsida > Pinales > Pinaceae > Picea > Picea sitchensis. Next base: position 52,710 of record SNQJ01S0053475.1, on the reverse strand, counting down.
ACGCACTCTCTCACCTGGAGAGAGTTGCTCACAAGCCAAGCAACCTATTCTTCCAACTTCAATCACCTCTATCACCTGGAGAGAGTGTTGTACAAACTGGCCAAAAATCCACACGCAGTCCAACACTGCATGATCACAACAACTAATGGGGAAAACAGACACGGGCTTTCCAAACAGTCTCAACAATGACAGGATGGTCTCACGATTATGGCTTTGGGACTGAGACTCCACACACAGGCTCGATCTGCTTAGATAGAGGATGAATCGACTTTTCCAAAAATCAACACACAGACTTCGCCCCCCGGGTTTCAGAATGGAACGAGGTCTCTTGCAAGGGTCACATGGGACGTACGGTTCAAAATATGCATGGGGACTCTTCTATAGGTCGGATGGGTTCACACCCAGGCAGTCGAGGGTCGAATGGTGGAGAAACCCCCAACATGACTCATCTCAACCATTTTATTTGCATGCGCCTGGGTTGACACTTGTCACCCATGCAACTGCATGCGTTCCTTCCATTTGGAAGTTGCTTGTCCTTCCAAAAATAACTTAGGATAAAACATATTATTCACATGTCTTTTGGAATAATATTAAAATATTATTCCTAAAGACTTAAGCCCCTAGGCTCAACACTTAGTCCCTCTTCCCACCTTCCAGCCCCTAATTCCTTTCCCACTCTATGGAAGCTTAGTCCCCCATCACTCATTCATCGTGGTTGGTCTGCACGCAGCGGTGTTTATATTTTATTAATGTTCTGCATTGATACATGTACAAAATCAAGCTCTTGGCCTTCAACACTTAGGCTCTCTGACCTAATAATCACATAGGCCCACTAGCTTATATTAACTTGGCTCACCAGACTATAAAAAACATAATTACAATTCATTTCATAAGCATGATTTACAATGGGGCTTGGCCTTGGGGACATTACAATCCCCCTCCCCTTATTTCTGCACTATCCTCAGTGCAACTTTACATTGTCTTTGCAAGATTTTCAAAATTTTCAAAAAGATGCAGGTACTCTGCCCGCATAACATCTTCATGCTCCCATGTCGTGTCCTCAGGACCGTACCAGGTCCACTGGACCTTTACAAGCCCTATAACTCAATTTCGGAGCTATTTGTTTTTCCTGTCCAATATGCACATAGGATGCACTTGCAGGACACCTTCTGGTTCCACCTGAACCACATTCTAGTCAATAACATGATTAGCATCAGGTATATATTTCTTAAGCAATGAAACATCAAACAGATTATGTACAGTCATATATGTAGGTAATGCAAGCTTATATGCAACTGGCCCATTCCTTTCCAGGATTTCAAATGGCCCACAAAATCTTGCTGCCAACTTGGTGCAACTTCCCAGCTTCAGGG
>SNQJ01S0053475.1:0-45302 GCA_010110895.2 Picea sitchensis | reverse complement strand
ATAGGGAAAAAAGACACGGGCTTTCCAAACAGGCTCAGCAATGACAAGATGGTCTCATGGTTATGGATTTGGGACAGAGACTCCACACACAAGCTCGATCTTCTCAGATAGAGGATGCATCATCTTTTCGAGAAATAAACACACAGACTTCGCCCCCCCAGTTTCAGAATGGCACGAGGTCTCTTGCAAGGGTCGGACGGGACGTATGGTTCAGAAGATGCATGGGGACTCTTCCAGAGGTCATATGGGTTCACGCCCAAGCAGTCGAGGGTTGAATGGTGGAGGAACCCCCAACATGGCTCATCTCAACCATTTTATTTGCACGCACCTGGGTTGACACTTGTCACCCATGCAACTGCATTTATTCCTTCCATTTGGAAGTTGCTTGTTCTTCCAAAAACAACTTAAAATAAAACACATTATTCACATGTCTTTTGGAATAATATTAAAATATTATTCCCAAGGACTTAAGCCCCTAGGCTCAACACTTAGTCCCTCTTCCCACCTTCCAGCCTCTAATCCCTTGCCCACTCTGTGGAAGCTTAGTCCCCCATCACTCATTCATCGTGGTCAGTCTGCATGCGGTGGTGTTTATATTTTATTAATGTTCTGCATTGATACATGTACAAAATTAGGCTCTTAGCCTTCAACACTTAGGCTCTCTGGCCTAATAATCACATAGTCCCACCAACTTATATTAACTTGGCTCACCAGCCTATAAAAAAAATAATTATAATTCATTTCATAAGCATGATTTACAATGGGGCTCAGCCTTGGGGACATTACAAAGAGTAAGGAGGGGAAGAAGGAGACAAGAAAGAAAAAGGTGAAGTGCCACTGCCAAAGGATCCCCTTACAGAGGCCGATACATCGAAGAAAAGGAATCTTTCTCCGCAAAAACCCTCAGGACGGAAGAAGACCCAAGCCAATAAGCCTCAATTGAAGAATGTGCTCACAGTGGACGATGTAGATATCATTATCGTAGCCGTAGAAGACGCTTTAGAATATGTCCTGCAGAGACATGAAGTGAAGCAAGAAACACTGTATGACATAATAGAGAAGGAGCTCAGAGACATACATCAAGCCATCTACTCGAGCCATGTAGTGTCTACTGTGATGTCATCATCAGAAACTGCAGAATTGGGGGATGAGCCATCTACTTCGTCGATTCCAAGAAGAAAAGGAGGAGGCCTTAGAGAAACTTCGAGTTGCGCAACAAGAGAAAAATGAAATTAGAGCGAAGTTCGAAGAGGAGAGAGAGAAGATGCAGAAAGAAAAAGACCAGTTGATTACAAAGTAGACTGTGGTTAAAGAGGTAGTGACTAGAGCACTTCACTCTATGCCGGAATTGGAACAGGAGAAAGAAGAGTCAGCCGAGATACAAGTAGGGAAGCTCACTGAGGCCATTCAGTATCTTCAAGCAAGAGTAATGGAGCTAGAAATCCAAGCAGTGTCAAGAACTCCGCAAGAAGTGCACGATCAGAGGGAAGAAGCTTCCAGGAGCGTAGTAGAAAGAATTAGGGCTGTTGGAACAAGGGCAGACCTAGGGTTCAACTCCAAGAGCACACCAACAAGCCCTAGCTACTGGCCCTTTCAGCAACACCTGTGAAGTAGATGCAGTCTCACCCGAAGTAGCTATGAGGGGGTTGCAGGACATAGATGTCTACAACGAGGGGAATATCAAGTGGATCTATTACAATAGCAATACATCATACATCTACCATTCGACAAGCTATATCTATTTGTCAAAGCTATAGATTTGATCTAATACAATAAGGCAGGTAACCATATAACAACGACAAATATCAAAGCATCAATCACACACACAATAACATATGTACGTGGTTCACCCTCTCTCTAGGGATACGTCCATAGAACTATGCTTATGATTCAATAAGGTAAAGCATATAGTTCTTATCTGTGCTCTCAGCTAGCATATCCTCTTTCTTCTCTCTCTTTCTCTCCCCTTCCTACACACCCAGCTGTAGGACTTGACCTTTGCACACAACATAAGATCTTACAATACCAAAAGGCTTCCTCTCTCTCAACACTTCTCTCTCGCAATACAATGATCCCTCACACAATACTATAGCTAGACCAACAACAATATTGTACTGCATAATTACCAACAAAAACTTGGCCCTTTAGACCTCTATTTATACATTACAACACCTCATCGACAACTTTTAGGTCGAACCCTAGGTGCCAAAAACCCTAGATAATAAAACCCTAGGTGTCTAAAACCCTAGGTCAACATGACCCACTTTTTCCGGGTTTCACCAGCCTGCCTTTCCTTCCTTATGGTGCAGTGCTCCAAAGCATCCATCAATGGATTTTTCTGCTTGCTGAGTTGTCCTCGATCCATATTCCTTGCTGATTTGTCATCCTTGATCTCCTCATTGAACAATTTTCATTTCCTCGCTTCGCTCCATCTTTTTTGTTCTTTTGCTCACTTTGACCCAGTGACAGTCGATGTGTCTCCCATGAAGTTCGTTTTTCACCTTTTCTTCCTTGTTCTTCACTTCCTTCCATAACCAAGGGCCAACAGGCCCCCAACACTCACATGTGACTCGTCCCGAGCCACTTTAGATTTGATCCTTCTCTGTATTGCTTCGACTTTGGACTGCGCAGCGCAACCCTTGATTTCTGCTTCTTTTGTCCTCCTATTCCTTGTGCAAACTGTCTTTTCAATTCCTAGTACCTAGTTTCAACTTCACCTGGTACCTAGAACCTTTTTCTCATGCTTTTATTGAGAGCTGCGACGCATCTAGTTGTCATAGTACAACTTCAGCTTACTCCCATTCACTAATCCTTCCTTCCACTCTATGTTCAATGTCTTCAGCTGTGCAGCTCCTCCTTCTGTAACATAAGCGATCTCATATGGTCCAATCCAATGTGTTCTGAACTTCCTTGGGTGTTTTATAAACTTACTGTCATACACAAGTACTAAATCACCTTGTTTTAATGCCTTCTTCTTGATGTGCCTGTCATGATATGCCCTCTCTCATTCCTTCTGAACCTGTTGGTGGAATCCTGCAATGAATCTGTCTTCTTCTATTTCAACCAACTATGTGAGCCTTTCCTAAACAACACCAGTGTCATCCATACCTGTAAAAGTTGCAATTCTTAAGCTTGGTACTAATTATTCCATTGGGACAGCAACTTCGAGACCATAAACCAACTTGAAAGGGGTCTGCATTGTTAATTTATTGCAAACAGTTTGATAGGCCCATAGTACTGCAGGTACTCTTAAGTCCCAGTCATCCCTATTCAAAATGCAAATATTCATTAATGTTGTCTCCAATATCTTGTTGAATGCTTCAACTGTTCCATTTTCTTATGGATGGTAAGGTGTACTCTTCTGATGGTGGACTGTAAATTCTTCAATCAGGGATTCAATTGTCTTATTTATGAAGTGTGTACCTTGATCACTCATAAGGATCTTGGGACATCCAAACCTGGTTATTATGTCATCAAATATAAAACATGCAACTATAGTTGCACTACAGTCTTTAACGTAATATTCTTTGCTCCAATCTGGAAAAACCAGAATGGGCGTAGTGACCATCTTCTATTTCAGCGTGTTGAATCTCTACTCGCATTCGTATGTCCAGTCAAACTAACAATCCTTATTCAACAACTTCTCCATCGGCGTTGTGATTTGGGCATAGACTTTAATGAATTTCCTGTAATAGCCATTATGTCCTAGCATAGTGCGCAGTTGTTTGACTGAAGTAGGAGGTGGCAAATAAACTATAATTACAATTTTATATGGATCAACCAACAATCCCTGCTTGCATACAATATGGCCTAATAACACTCCAAATGGTGAGAAGAAGATGCACTTCTTCAGATTCAAATAAATTTGACTCTGCCTTCATTTATCCAACATTAGCCTTAGACATTCAATATGATTTTTCAACAAACTAAACACAGTCCAATCATCAAAATACGATTCTAAAAATTTATGCAAAAATTCTTTGAACGCTTCGACCACCACCCTGGAAAAGATGGTTGGGGCATTCTTCAGTCCAAATGACATTACTGTATATTGGTAGGATCCCCATTCTGTGGCAAACATGGTCTTGTGGTGGTCCTTCTTAGCAATCCAGATTTGATGGTATCCTGAAAATCCATCTGTAAAAGAATATACCTCATGGCCTCCCACATTGTCTAATACTTCATCAGTGAATGGTGTAGGGAAACGGTCATGCAGACAAGAATCATTCAAATTTCCGAGGTCCGCACATATCCTGATTTCTCCTGTCTTCTTGTCTTGCACGAGCATAGGGATAATCCACTCCGCCTCTTCGATAGGTTCAATAATCCCTGCTTCCAACATTCTGTCGAGCTCAATCTTCACTTTTTCCTTATATTTTGTGTTCAATCTGTAGGGTCTTTGCTTGACTCGCTTCACACCTGGTTTCAAAGGGATCCTCACTTCTCCCATAGGACCTTTGATACCCTTCATATCAGTGAACTGAGTCAGAAACAAGTCCTGATACTCGTGCAGTAACTCTGTAATCTTGTCAATGGTAGCATCATCCCAATAATCTCCAACATTGGCAAGCTTCGGTGTCTCCTTTGTCCCAATGTTGACTTTTTTAATCTTGATTGGATGACCAATAAATGGTAGCTCAACTCCCGGTCCTTCCACATTTCTTTGGAATTTTGTTTCAGTGATGTTTACCTTCTCAGGATCATCGTTTTCATCGGCATTGATGTTGTAGCAACTCTGCAATTTCTGGAGAGGCGCAGTCCATTCATCCTCTTCTTGTTCCATAGGGAGGCNTTTTGGTCTACTGAAGGATATTCACTTTCAAATAAAAAGGTGGTTACAAAGTTCTGAATCATACCTTCCCAATCTTTAGTGACGAGGCACAGCTACGCTTGAAGGTACCAGTTGATAGGGGTCATTTCCAGTGTGTTAATGAATATGTTCACCCATTGTTCTCAAGGAATGTCACTCCAGGCCTCTTCACAGCTTCACATGTGGTCCTTTGGGCAACTTCGACCGGTATATATTACTTCGCAACTTACTGCTTGTGCTGTCATCAAGGTTCGGCATTGGGTCCAGCCTGTGATATTGCTTTTATGTGTCCCCCACCATTTTGCTGGCGTGGATTTCAGGGCCTCCTCCATTGCCAACAATCTATGTTTTATTGGTACACTTGTTTCAAAATATGATAGGAAGGCATCTAAAGGGTTCATACCAACAAATGTGGGTAAGTTACTCACTGTTGTGCCGATCCGATGAACTTCTCTAGTTAATCTAGCACATCTTATGGTAGATACTTCATACATCTGGTTCTGCCAGTTCTCCAGTGCTTCTTCTAAATCGGATAAACACGCGCTGTAACATCGCCAACTTATATTCCCATCGATTGTAGGGTTGATGCAATCTTGTTGTCTGGCTGCTATTTTGTATATGTTTTCCAATTTATATGCGTGATCTTCTTCTCTGATGGGCTCTGTGTATCGCAAACCTTCATCTGGATCTAAGGGTGCAATGAACCTAAGGCCATCTCTTTCAAATGCCATACATATTTTCTTCAAATGAACAACAGTGGAATTGTTGAAGGCCAAATCAATTCCTAGTTATTCAGGGTAAGGGAAACTGTCATCAACAATTTCAATTACCTCAAAATATGAAAAGGTTCTAACTCCATCGATGTCCAGAGGGACATGCTCCAATCGTCCAAATGGGTTGACAACTTGTTGATTAGCCATCCTAAGTCTGATAGGGGAATAGATCAACCTCGGTTTTCCCATTAGTGCCTGATTTTGCTTCATCATGACATTGACCTCCGACCCTAAGTTGAGGACCACATAGTCTATATCATACTCTCCTATTTGAGCATTCAAATGTAATTATTTATTTGTCCTACTCTTCTTACCAGTTTGGTGTACTTCCCTATTTAGTAAGGGGTCTATCTTCCCTAGCTCATACTGCCTGATTAAGTTCTGTAGTTCTTGCACAACGTTCTCATACTGAATTAACTTAATACAAGTGTATAAAAATTCAATGAGCTTACTAACCTCTTTTCCTCCTTTTGGCAAATCCGACTGATCAAATGCTTGAGGCATACCATGTTCTATGATTTCTGGTCGTGTTTTGGAGGAAGAACCTTGATCTTATTTGAACTCTTGCCTTGCTTCCTCAAAGATTTGTCTTTATTTCTTCACATCAAAATTTTGGGTCTTCTCTGCAGCTTTCCTGATGCCTGAGTCTTCTGTGATATTTCCTTGGGTCATTCTATCCACTCCTGTGGTAGCGCCTCCTCAAGTAATAAAAATGACTCTAGGGTTTGTTCTGTGAGGTTCATCATAGATAAATTTCACTTGTGGGTTTTGTTGGGGTCCTTTTCTTCCTGAAGCTTGGATAGCAGTATAGGGAAATCCTCAATGACATGCTCGAAGGAGTTGCAATAACTGCAAGTGGTACAAGGGTTATGACATTCCCTTGATAGATGTATGGGCTGCACGTAGTTATAATAGATTATTTGTCCTTGGCCTCATCCCATTCCTCCTCCTAGGCCTTGTCCTCTGTATCTACTATGAGGATTGAAGTTTCCTCTTCCTGGGGAGTTATACTTCACATTGTTTCCTTCTTGATGTACTTCGCCTTGGATCTTGTATATATCTCTTGATATTTCATGCATGAGATCATAATATCTGCAATCTCTATCATCATGCCCTACTAATTTATAGAATGTGCAATGCAATTTTGTGGGTATCTGAACATATTTTTTCATGTAATAGCACTCACCAGGGCGATGTCTATTTCTGCATACTTCGTACCAAGGTAAGGTGACTTTCTTCAAGGGGCTCGGAGTTCTAGAAGCCAAGTATTCATTGAATAGAGGGAAATGTTCATTGTCATGACCTTCTGATCTGCATCTGACACACCATATGTCTTCTCTTTTGTCTTTTACCTTGTATTTCTTCATGTCTTCGACCTATAGAGACAAACTAGTTAGCTGACTCAAGATCTAACTCATACCTGAGCTGGATTCTCCCATAGGGGCTGATTCAAGATTCATGGCGATCTTCAATGATTTTTCTTGCGAAGCAATCTTCTACTACATTAGGGGGACTCTGATATGTGGTAAGAGAGAAGCGATGAAACATTCTTTGTTCTACTCGTCCTGGATCTTAAAGGTCAATCTTCCTTTAAGGGTCTTGAATCTCTGATCAAACTCCCAAACAGGTTCAACTACTTTTTTCTTGATCTCTTTCAGCTCTGTAATAAATTTGGACTCTGACTTAGGTTTCTTAAACTATGCAATCACCACGTTCTTCATCTCATTCAATGTGTTAGGATGCGCAAGTCCTTGCACAAGCTTCATGTACCAACTCAACGCACAGTCTCTCAGTGTAGTGCTAAACGGGTTTCTTTTAACATCTTCGTCGGTAATAGTTTTAATGTTCCATACGGCCTCACACAGGAACCAGTGTTGATCAGGATCTTTAGATCCATCTCCTCTAAAGATAGGGAGCCTCATCTCATTTACCATGGAGTTTCCTAGGTTTCCTGTCTGACTAGATGCTGAGCTTCTAGTAATAGTGCTTTGCCGACTCTAGTGATTTGGAATGTTCTGATTACTTAGCGTTTCTAAAACAACAGGAGGATTGATATTACTTACTTTAGTATCCTGTGCAGTTCCTGAGGTTTCTGGCTCGTTTCAGTGAAGTTCTTCAGCTGCTTCTTCCTCTGGCCCCACGGGTTCTGAATGTTCTTCATCTGTCAGATCTTCCTCTTCTCTACTGTAGAAACCCTCTTCCCCATAGTTTTTCTTAAAGAGGTTCTTAAGGTGAACCCCTCGAAATACTCTTCCACTGTGTGTAGGTCCCCTTCTGTGTCGCTGTCGTTGTCTGAATTTTTGAACATTAGCCTTTTCAAATATTCTCGATCTATTGTATCTTCAAGATGTTCTTCTCATGCAACAACATCTTGAGTCTCAACTTCAGGACTTGTAAAAGTTTTCCTCTGGGTCCTTTAAAGAAATATCTTTCAGCTTGGTTGTATGACTCTACTCTGTCAACAATGATATTGGTGATATACCCTCCAATGGTACTATCAAACCAGTGATATAATTCCCTAGATACAATGTTATCAACCCTTTTAACCTTTTGGATCAGTGCCGATGTCCAAACTACAAGAGATATAGGTCTTATCTCAAACTGGATATCTTCTAACCTAGCTAACCACTCATGTAGCTCTTGATGGATCCCTCCAAAGAATATATCATGAATGTCAGTAAAGATATACTTCTCCAACCAATATTTTGTACTAAGATTAGGGTTCTTGTTCTGGGCTTCAGCGAAGTCCTTCTCTTGATATTCTATCCACTTTTTATACACTGTCTTGTATGGGAACCACCTTGACATTCCCTCATGAAGATTCCTATCCCAACAATGAAACCATTTGTTGGAACAGGGGAAGGCCTAGGTTTCATCTCCAAGAGCGCACCAAAAAGTCCTAGCTATCAACCCTTTTGACAACACCCGCGAAGCAAATGCAGTCTCACCCGAAGAAACTATGAGAGGGTGCAGGACAGAGATGTCTACAACCAGGGGAATATCAAGTGGATCTATTACAACAACAATACATCATGTATCTACCATTCAAAAAGATAGATCTATCCTTCACAGATATAGATTTGATCTAATACAATAAGGAAGGTAACCATATAAAAATTATAGAGATCAAAACATAAATCACACACACAACAATAGATGTACGTGGTTCACCCTATCTCTAGGGATACGTCCACAAAACTGTGCTTATGATTCATTAAGGTAAAGCATGCCGGTCTTATTTATGCTCTCAAATAGTAGATCCTCTTTCTTCTCTCTCTTTCTCTCCCCTTCCTGTGCACCCAGCTGCAGGACTTGACCTTTCACACAGCATAATATCTTACAATACCACAATGATTCCTCTCTCTCAATACAATGATCCCTCACACAATATTATAGCTAGATCAACAACAATATTGTACTGCAGAATTACCAACAAAACCTAGGCCCTTTAGACCTCTATTTATACATTACAACACGTCACTGACAACTTTTAGGCCGAACCCTAGGTGCCAAAAACCCTAGATACTAAAACCCTAGGTGTCTAAAACCCTAGGTCAACTTGACCCGCTTTTTCTGAGCTTCACTAACCTATCTTTCCTTCCTTCTCTCGTGATGCTCCAAGGCATCCAACGGTGGATTTTTACGCTTGCTGAGTTGTCCTCGATCCATATTCCTTGTTGATCTATCATCCTTGATCTCCTCATCCAATGGTTTGAATTTTCTCACTTCGCTCCATATTTTCTGTTCTTTTCCTCACTTCGACCTAGTGACAGTCACTATGTCTCTTGCGAAGTTCGCTTTTCACCTTTTATTCCTTGTTCTTTGCTTCCTTCCATAACCAAGGGCCAACAAGGGCACTCGCCTCAGAGTGTAAGAAATTAAGTGATCAAAGTGTGAAGACCTATGAGCACCTTGCAGAAGATCCAGAGTTGAGGCTACTGGAGGCACAACTCGCATCCATTGCAGGACAAAGCTCACAACTAGACCAACTGGTTGCAACAGTGGAACAATGCCTTTAAGGGCCTGTTACTGAGCAATTCATTCAGGAGTTCACTGAGCAGGAGGCTATAGTGAAGCAACAAGTTTAGGCACCTTGCGCTAAGCTCGAGGCCTTCGAAGCAACCCTACCCAGATCTAAGTGACTCAGGATGAGTCACAGGTGAGTATTGGGGGCCTTTTGGCCCTCGACCAAGTTTTGAGAGAACATTGGTCGTGTTTGACCATTTTTGGGACTTCGAAATGATTTTCGAAGATGGAGTGCCCAGGCAGAGCTAATATCGCGGGATCTCACTCATTTTGCGGGATTTTTTGGTTATTAGGGTTTATGTAATAGGTATGGGATGTTGGCCCATGGGTTTACCCATGTTTAGGCCTCATTGTAAATGTATAAATATATAGCTAAGAGATTTAAGAAATCATGTAATTGTTAGCTATGTGAAAAGACTTGTAATTACATTAGTGCAAGAGAATGCAAGTTGAATTGTGCACATACGTTGTATGTAAGGATTTGTGCTATTGAGGAGTTGGCACTGTGCCTTGACTTGGTTTTGAGGAAGGTGGATCTAGTGCGATGTGTGCAGATCACCTGTCCAGTGAAAAACTGAGCTCAGTGGTTTTGTGCACAGGAGTAGAAGAATGTATAAAACTTGAAGACTAATAAATAATAAGAAGAGTTGGTGGATGTAGCCCCACACTGGGGTGAACCACATATATCCTGTGTTGATGTGCTTTGTGTAATGTTGTTCATATTTTTTTATGTATTTATCTTCTTAATGCATAGATCTTGATGTATGATAGATATATCTATGGATTCTTAGTGATTATGTATGATGAATGCTAGATCTGAGCTGATGCTATGTGCTTAATCTTGATTATTACTGTGATGATCTGTAATAATGGTTTAAACTACGATGTGAATAAGGTTTAAGAACTACTGCATGTGATTCGATAAGTGATATTTTAGGTGTTATAATATATATCTATGTTCCAGCTTGGTTGTAGACACCTGAGTCCTGCAACCTCCCTTGCCTCTACATTGAGTGAGAATTCATCTGCTTCGTAGGTGTTGTCAAAAGGGTTGGTAGTTAGGGTTTTGTTGGTGTGCTGTTAGAGTAGAACTCTGGGTCTGCCCCTGTGCCAACAAATTCCTAGGAGAGTGTGTGGAAGTTGGCCAAAGAGAATCGTAGTAGACATGGTTGGAAGAGTTTGAGCATCTTGGCAACCTTTCTCTTCTCCTCTTCCATTTCCTATGCAATTTCACTTGGGGTTTTAGATGGATGTAGAAAGACAATTATTTTATGAATAGATATTATACATTCACTCTACCTAGGTATATGCTCCGTGTTCTTGCTCACTGGCATTTGAACCTGTGTCCCGTACTGCTAGAGGATTAGAGTATGCCATATTAAATTTTCAGAAATTCCCCTTCTCTTGTAATAGGGAGCATAAATACATGTTTTCGAAAAATTATGATAATTTAAATTTTTGACATTTATATTGATGTCAATAAGCATTGAGTGTAATTTACATCCAAGTGAATACCCTGTAATTGTAGGCTTCATAAAATTTAGGAGTCAAATCACTACATAGAGGGGGTCCCTTGTCCCACAAACAAGGGGGTCTCATACACCAATTGGGTGTTTGGCTTAGCTGTGACCTTAAAATTAGAGTATTATTATTATTATTATTAAGAACGAGGATATACGATTTCCCATAAAATGAGCTCTGAAATGTAAAATGATTATGTCATAATTACTAGAAAATAAATCATTATAATCTAGGATACACAACTAATCTATATTTACTCATCCTCTAAATCCCTTATATGAATGTCCATACTTGATTGTTTTCAGAGAATGCGTATAGGAGAGTGCCCTAATTTGATAAGGCCTTGGGAAATAATTCTAGGAGGCATCATCATACACCTCCTAGGATAAAGGTAGAGGGAGAACCACTCCTAACATGTAAGGTTGAATATATTCTTGTAGAAGAGAATAAATTAGTAATGCACCAATGAAAAGATGGACAACTCTCCAAAACCATTTTGATCCTTTATGAAGCTCTTAACGTGATATGACATGAATTCATCCTTATCTGAAGAGGAATACATTATCAAGTTCTAATAAAGAACTGCATGAAAATAATTGCAAAATAATACAAAAATATTAAGAGGAAGACCAAAATAGATGTAAATGTGAATGAACCTGCACAAACAAGATCTATCTCACAAATGACATACACAGTTTGAAAAAAAAATGAGGGAAGAAAGAAATGAGAGAGTGAGAACAAAGAATTTCCATTAACCAAATGAATGAATGATAATTTACACATGATATACTCTATATAACTCAACTAATTCGCATGGGAGAAGAACCAATGCGCCATAGTGATGGTCTAGAGTGATCTAGTCAGACACCGATATTTACAGAAGTAAACTGCCACCTAGTCTCAGTTAACAAGTCTCCCAGTCTTCAGTTAACTAAATGAAATAGAGTGAAGTGAGGAGGCGACCATGGAATCATGAGTAATGCGCTAGTCTAGTGATAATACCAAGGACAATACGCATTAGTTGGTGATGATCCCAATCTGGCATCTATACTCCACTCAACTGATCAAACTGAAGTGTGAATTGAAGAGAATGTTTCCTAGAATGTAGGAAAGGGAATATTCTCCCTAAACTATAGGAGACTGAATAATGACTAATAAACATAGGGAAAAACTTAACAAAAATAAATCCTAGGTGTGCGTGAAGTATCTCCAACACCCCCTCTGAACATCACTATGGTGAAAATAAAGAATGGTTCCTGACAACGAGGCCATGTTAGGTACCCAAATACAAAAGAGACACTAAAATAAATGAGGAAAGAGGGAAAGACTCATGGGAAATCCGCCCCCCCTCAAAATACAATGTATATAAAACAAAGTGGACAAGTTACTAGGAAACTGTGTTCTTCACTCCAAGATGACTGCACAGAGAATGGAACTTCTGCTCAGTGAAGGTCTTGGTGAATATGTCTGCAGTCTGTTCTATTGAAGGAAAAAACTACAGGTCAATGATCCCCTCGTGTACTAAGTCCCGGATGTAGTGCATGTGGATATCGATTTGCTTCGTACGCTACTTATGAACTGGATATATGCAGTACTTTAGAGTGCTATGGTTGTCACAAAAGATGACGGCCGATCGGTGAAACTGAATTCCCAACTCAGTGAGAAAATGTTGTAGCCACATAGCATGAATGGTTATGTTAACTACCCTTTTGTAATCTGCCTCATATGAAGATATAGAAATATCATCCTTCTTCTTGCTCGACTAAAATATGGGCCTGAAACCCACACTAAGTGAGTAACCGGATGTGGAATTGCGATCAATGCTATCACCATCCTATTCAGAATTAGTGAACCCGATGAGTTCCAATGTATATTCTACTGCATAGTGAAGCCTGAAGGTGATGGTTCCTTGTACGTATCGAAGGATATGCTTTGCAACCTTCCAATGTAGCTCTTACAACTTCTGCATGAAACTAAAGACTGCTCTAAATCCATAAGAGAGGTCTAGTATAGAGTGTGTGAGATACAACAAGCTCCCCACTAGCTGTCTGTACAGTTTTTTTTCCACCAGTGGAGTGTCCTCACCATCCTCAATTCTGACTCTTGATAGGAAAGGAGTCAGGGCAGACTTGGAGTTTTTCATGTGAAATCTCTCAAGGAGATCTCGTGCAAACTTGGCCTGAGACAGTTTGATGACTGATCTAGATTCCCTGTACGGACCTGTACGTATCGAAGGATATGCTTTGCAACCTTGCAATGTAGCTCTTGCAGCTTCTGCATGAAACTGAAGACTGCTCTAACTCCATAAGAGAGGTCTGGTATAGAGTGTGTGAGATACAACAAGCTCCCCACTAGCTTTCTATATAGTTTTTTTCCACCAGTGGAGCGTACTCACCATCCTCAATTCTGACTCCTGATAGGAAAGGAGTCAGGCCAGACTTGCAGCTTGTCATGTGAAATATCTCAAGGAGATCTTGTGCATACTTGGCCTGAGATAGTTTGATGACTGATGCATCCTGACTGATCTATAGTCCAAGGAAGAAATGTAGGGGACCCATGTTCGTCATCAAAAATCTGTTGTGAAAAATCCTCGTGTCTACAACAATCGTCGAATTCGAGCAACCGATGATCAACAAATCATCAACATATATAACTAGGAGTAGGAGTGAAACAACCATCCTAAGCATGTGAACATTTGGGTCTTACTTACAATGTACAAAGTTCTTTGACCTCAGGTAGGAGTCCATCTTGGAATACCATGCCCTCGGGGCCTCCTTGAGGCCATAAAGGGACTTCTTCAGTTGGACAGACCAAAGATGAATCCTACACAAATCCCTGGGGCTGCTCCAAATAAATCTTCTCAGATATATCACCGTGAAGAAATGAATTATTCATGTCCATCTGATGGAATTCCCATCCTTTTGCTGCTGCAATGGAAAGTGCCAAATGTATGGAATACATTCATGCTACTAAAGAGAAGGTGTCATCATAATCAATGCTATGGACCTGTTGAAAAACCTTTGGAAACTAGCTTGGCTTTGTATCTACTAACCTGCCCATCTACTGTGCTCTTGATCATGTAGACCCATCTGCACCTGAAAATTTTTCTTCCTAAATAAAGGGGAACCATATCCCAAGTCTGGTTGTCGAGGAGGGAGTTGTACTCCTCCTGCATGGAATATTCCCAAAAGGGATTTCCACTAACCTCACCATAGGACTGTGGATATGGATACTGAACCAAGAAAAGATACATGGGTGAAATCGATTTAGGGGTAGTGAGTGCAAGAGGAGGCTCCTTGAAATCCGATTGAGTCCTCCTAGTATCAGCTAGATCCCCAACAAGATATCCTGCATCATGAAGAGTAGTCTTGGCCCACTTGGGCCTTTACTCTGGATCTACATCTGCATTTGCATGCACTTAATTTGCATCTAACTTTACTGAATCGGTATCTAATTCATTTGAATCCTTTGAATTAGAAATCTCATCTAAGGAAGATTCATCATGTTCATGCTCATCATCTCCGACAGGTGGAAAAAAAAATTGTCTACATGTGGTTGCTGAGGTACATGCACGATACTTTCCTTGAGTTTGACACTATGCTCAATGATGAGCCGGTCCGAGGAGAGATCAATGAGTGTGTATCCCTTCACACCGTCAGGGTATACAACAAAAATATAGTCTTTAATCTATGGATCAAGTGGCTTCCTCTTCTCAGAGGGACTTCTATGTTGGATTACTGAGAGGGAGGATGAATCAGTAATAGAGCAATCTAATCCTTTTTAACCACAAAATGCAAGTGTTATATCAATGTAGAATTATCATCCAATAGTTGCAGAGTAAATAAACAATGAACAAATGAGAAATCATACACATACATAGTACACCATTGTTTTTATGTGGAAACCCAAAGTGAGATAAAACCACCTAATTCTTTTTCTTATATGTCTTTAAGAATTACATTCATTGGAAGCACTAACTTCCTTTGTTTTCTAGCTACAATTGGAAGGAGTCTCCAACCCCCTAGTTTACTAGGATACAACCTGAGGGAAGCTCCAACTCCCCAATTTTCTGGCTACACCCAGAAGGAGGATACAATCCCCTATGTTCTCCAGCTAAAACTGAAAGGTGGCTACAACCACATGTCCTTGCCCTGTCCAACCACGCTGAAATATAAGTAGAATGATGGAACCAATGTCACACTATCACTGTGAGATACACTATTGTAAACCTATACCAATCAACCTGTAATAAACCTGTACCATAAACAAGTGCATCAAGTATCCACCAACCTATACCAGACAACCTGTAATCAACATGTACCATAAACAAGTGCATCAACCATGCACCAACATGTACCTCAACTTGTACCATCAATGAGTGCATCAACCATGCACCAAATATGTACCAATCATGTATCAAATACACATAAACTATGACTCATCAATATGTACCAATATAATCAACTATACACCTCATGTATGTGACAACTCATCAACTACTTGTATCAACCATGTACCCAACATGTACCTCAACCAAAATCCCTCATCAATTTCATCATCCAAATATGGTTTGTAACTCTGTAATACACCTAGTGTATATGATCACATACCTGCAAACCTTCCTTAACTTTAACAATAAGAGACTAGCATTTTCATCAAACTTTACTTTAGTCTCATAAGACTAATTTTGGATTAGTCAACAACCCTAACTTGCAATAATAATAACTATGTACCTGTAATGAATGAAGATATGAAAATGGTACACAATGTTCTTTAGTGTCTTTTATGCAATTCCTCGATATTTCACTACTTGGAACCTCTCAGAAAATGAGATACAGAAAAAATGGCATACCTTGTTGAATTCTGGCTTATTCTAGAGAGTGAACCTGTAGAGCGTGCCCCACACGAAATATTTGTTGTATGGATCTGAAAAAAGTACAAAGAATACTATAGACTGTACTCTAACCAATACATTTTTTCTTACTGAATTGGGATCTGTTATGAATAAGTTATGACGTTTTTACCCGAAACACATGTTTTAGACTAGTTTCACGACTAGCCACAAACCCTATTTTCCACGGAGTGTAACTCCAAAAATACAATGACCCACAAGATGAAACTTTTATCACAGATACTTGGATATGTTTCCTTAACGACCTCGTAATTTTGCGGTCTGAATCATTCTAGAAAAAACGTTATTGTGAAAATGGTGAGATGACTTGTAAATAACATACCTTAGAAAGCATCATCAAAATAATTTATCCTCCCTTGAATTTCATCCTTCTTTACTTCACCTTCCCTTTGAAATTCGCCTTAGATATCCTTTGGTTACCTCAGTCACTCGTATATATTCAATATGATCAAGTGTGATTAAAATGAGAGAACCTTGCCTCTTATTTATACTTTTATGTAGCTTTCTCAAGGGGTTACCTCCTAACCATCTTAAACCACTTTCCTTATTTTAGGGCTAACCCACTTCTAACCACTTGTCCACTTAGTAATTTCTCCATTAAAATTTATTCTTTAAATAATTTTTTTTTTTCTATTTTTGTTTTTATTTTGAGAAAACACCAAATATTTATTTTTCACCTTCTAAAATCTCTTAAGCCACTTTCCTTATTTTAGGGCTAACCCACTTATAACCACTTGTCCACTAAATTTATTCTTTAAATAATTTCTTTTGTATCCACGTTGAATTATAGTACACTCATCACTTCACTTTATTATTTACCTTCTAAAATCTCTTAAACCACTTTCCTTATTTTAGGGCTAACCCACTTATAACCACTTGTCCACTTAACTTAACCACTTTCTATAATTAGTAAGTTCTCCATTAAATTTATTATTTAAATAATTTCTTTTGCATCCTCTTTGACTTATAGTACACTCATCACTTCACTTTATTGTTTAAATAATTTCTTCTTTGCAAACACTTCGACTACTTTGACCTTTTGGGGCTTTTAGATGACTCATGAGAGTTCTCCAACTTACATGGCCATAACTCTCTAACTGTGAGGATTTATGTGACATTCTACATACCAGTGGAAATGGCATGACATGTACTATCCATCTAGAATAGTCTTACCTACAAATATATCAAAACTCATACCATTATCCATCAAACAAACTTGGGTTCATTACACAAACCTTTGTGCTACTGGAATTCTCTACCAGGATTTCTTCAAGGGTTGACATCAATGACAACCAACCCAATTAGTCAAAAATATCCCCCTTTGGCATTGATGGCAACACTTTGATGCAATACTGAAGTCATGCAATATTGAATTCATATCATTCATGCTCCCCCTGTGACCATCGCTCCCCCTGGAACCATGCCCCTATGCTCTGCATCTGATAAATCTCTCCCCCTTTTTCATCAATGGAAAATGTGTCTTTCTAGCCGGGGCTACTCCCCTTAACTGAACTATCCTTGGGGATACTCCCCCTGACTGAACGCTTCCTGAAACTAATCTCCCAACCTAAACTGTCCTCTTTATGGTGCTTCCTCATGTAAATATAAGACATATAAGATAAGAATTCAAAATCATTCATTTTGGAGTAGAAATTACTCCGAGACTCTAGCGAAGATACTCAAAGGCATCCTGTGGAAGAGGTTTTGTAAATATGTTTTCCACTTGTTCTTTTGTGCTCACATATTCAACTCTGATGTTCTTCTCTGCAAATTCTTTCCATAGAAAGTGATACTTGATTGGAATGTGCTTTGTCTTGGAGTGCATCACCGGGTTCTTTGAGATACTGATGGTGCTTGTATTATCACAATATATTGGAATGGGCTCATCATACTCAACCTGTATATCTTTCAGATTTTGTTTCATCCATAGAACCCGTGTAAAACAAGGTTCTGCTGCAATATACTCTGCTTTGGCTGTAGATAAGGATACTGATGATTGTTTCTTTCTTATCCATGATACAAAACACTCACCCAAGTAGAACGTTGATCCACTGGTGCTTCGTCGGTCATCAATGCAACCTTCCCAATCTGCATCTGTGTAGGCAATAAGTGATATATCCTTTCCTTTTGGATACCATAATCCAAACTCTTTTGTTCCCTTGAGATATATGAAAATCTTCTTTACTGCTAATACATGTGATTCCTTTGGTGTTTCTTGAAATCATGACACCTGTCCAATTTCCTACATTACATCTGGTCTAGATGTTGTCACATATGGTAAGATACCAATCTTTGACCTGTATTTCCTCTGGTCTGTAGACTTTGAATCATCATCTTTGCTCAACTTGCAACTGCTTTGCACAGGAGTGATAACTGGTTTTCAATCTTCCATTCCAAACCTCTTTATCATTTCTATGATATACTTATTTTGAGAAATACAAATTCCTTGGTTTCTTTGACGTATCTGAAGATTGAGAAAGAAGGATAGTTCTCTGAGTAATGACATTTAAAATTCATTCTGCATATCCTTTGCAAATTTTTGGCTTAACCTGTCATCATTTCTTCCAAAAATAATATAATCAACATAAACTTCAATTAATAAAATACTATCTTGAGTTACCTTGATGTAGAGGTTGTTGTATGAACTTCCTTTTCTAAACCCTGCCTGCTATAGATATTTATCCAGTCTAGAGTACCATGCTCTAGGAGCATGTTTTATACCATACAAGTCCTTCTTCAACTTGCACACGTAATCTGTGTTTTCTGAGAACTGAAATCCTTTTGGTTGTTCGATGTAGACTTCTTCTTCAAGTTCCCCATTCAGAAAAGCTAATTTCACGTCCATCTGATACACTTTAATATTCTTGGAGCATGCATAAGCCAAAATAAATCAGATTGCTTCCATTTTGGCAACTGGGGAAAATGTCTCTTCAAATTCGATTCCTTCAACATGTGCGTATCCTTTACATACCAATCTAGCTTTGTTCCTTGTTACCTATTCATCTTCATTCAATTTATTTCTGAATACCCACTTTGTACCAATCACATTCTTATTCTTTGGTAATTCTCAAGTGTCATTCTTCTCTATTTGATCCAATTCTTCATCCATGGTATTATTCCGAAATTCATCCTCACTGTCCTCTTCAAAACTTTTTGGTTCAATAGTAGATGAGAGTGCTAGGTGCATTTGTTCTGGCGAACATATTCTTATTCCAGTCTCAACTCTTGCATATTTTTTTTTTCTGATAATCTGTTTTGAAGGATGATTCTTGTGTACTCGTTTCCTAGGTGTCTTTGGAGGCACTTGATGAACTCTCTCTTCTACTTCTATCTAATCTTCTTCATCTTCCTTTTCTACTTCTTCTTCATCTTCTGCTTCTTCTTCGTAAAGTTGTTCCATTGATTCATTTTCTTCTTCCTTTAATACTTGTCCACTTGTTTCATCAATTGTTACATTGATGCTTTCCACAACTTTGTTCTACCTAAGATTGTAACACTTGTATTGTTTACTTGTACTTGAGTAACCAACAAGTACTCCTTTGTCCACATGAGAGTCAAACTTTCCCATTCTTCTATTTTCTCTTTTGATGTAGCATTTTCTTTTGAATACTCTGAAGTGCTTCACATTTTCTGGTCTTTCTTTCCATAGCTCGTAGGGATTTTTTTAAGTGTTGTTTCTGAGCATTACTCTGTTTTGAATGTGAAATGTTGTATGCACTTCATGCGTCCAAAATATATATGTCAATTTGGAATCCATTAGCATTGTTCGAGCTATTTCCCGTACTGTCATGTTCTTTCTTTCAACAACTCCATTCTGTTGAGGTGTCCTAGCAATGGATAATTGCCTTTTCATTCCATGCCTGCTGTAGTAGTCCATAAATTCCTTTGAAGTGAACTCTCCTCCATTATCAGATCTCAAACATTTTACTTTTGAATCCATTTCATTTTCAACCATTTCCTTGTAGACATTGAAGTTTTTAAAAGCTTCTGACTTATTCTTGAGAAAGAACACTGCAGTCATTCTTGTATAATCATAGACTAATAACATAAAGTATTTATCACCTTTTAAACCCTTTGTTGTAGTTGGTCCAACTTGATAAGTATGCACAATTTCTAGTGGCCTTGTCATTGAATATTCCTTTGATTTGAACCTGGTCTTCATTTGTTTTCCTTGTTGACAATGCTTGCATAAAGTGTTGGTTGGTTTCATGATCTAGGGAATTTCTCTAACTACTTCCTTTTTGCTGACTTTGACAAGGTTTTCAAAGTGTATGTGACCCATTCTTCTGTTCCATATCCAACCTTCATCTTCCTTTCCTAGACAACACTTTTCATTTCCAATTTCACTTAATACATATACGTTGCTTGAAGCTCTTACAACTGTTGCAATCAATTTTCCTGAACCTTCTTTTCTTATCTCGCATTTTTGTGAATGTAAAGTAATTTTGTGACCTTGGTCACACATTTGGCTCACACTTAGAATATTATGTTTCATATCTTATACTAGTAGAACATTTTCTGCCTTGGTATTCTTGTTTCCAATTCTGACTGTGCCTTTTCCAATGATTTTAGTTGAATCATCATTTTCGAAGGAGATTGATCCTTTTCTTTCCTTTCTTAATGTAAGAAACCTATCTTTATCATCTGTCATGTGTTTTTAACAATCAATGTCAACATACCAACCACGTTTCTTCTGCTTAGCTTGTAGAGCGAGTTTTCATTCTTCATTATTATACTGATTATGTTTTCTTATCCATGTTCTCTTCTGAGGTTCCTGTCTATAACTGTTGTTGTTCTGTTGTGGTTCTCTACGAGGGATTGTCATTCTCCAATATTTGGCTATGTGTCCAAAGTTGTTACACTTGTATCATTCCACTTCAGTGCTCAATGATTCAAACTTGTTGTAACTTCTTCTCTGTGTTTCACTAGGCCTTCTTGGATGACCCTTTTGTGTATGAATTTCAAAGTTGTTTATGTTCCTGCTGTTAGCTCTGTAATTCATAGATTTATGTCCAAAATTATTGCATGCATAACATAAACCAAAATATATAGTTTGATACCTGGGAGTTGAATATATTCTGAAAGGAGTTAGTCTTATGAATCCTTCTTTTTCCCGAGGCCTATCTGATTTTGTCGATTGTTAATTCTGAAAAATGAATCTTCCTAGTGGAGGAGTGTACCTGTAATCTCCCTTGTAGGTATTCCTATCCCCTTTGATTGTTTCAACATAGATTTTTGGATATGTTTATTGTTCTGTAGTTTTGGAGCTTGATCCATTTTTTGTCTGATTGTATCCAAGTCCAGACTTGTCATGATGAGGCTTTTGACTGCTAATAATGTCATCCAAAACTTTTGATTTGTTCTACATATTTTTCTTTTGAAGATACTTTCTTAATTTGACAATATCTGCTTCCAAATTTCCAATGATCATGTACCTTTCTTCTAGTTGTTCTTTGAGTGCTTCTTCAATTCTTTTATCTTCTTCTATTTGAACCTTCAAATTTGTGATCATTTGTTCTAGTTCCCGAGTGTCTTCTTTCTTGTCTAGTTCTAGTTGTAGCTTCTTGTTTTTCTTCTTTTCTCTTCTTATAACTTCTATGGCAGTCAACAGTTCTTATCGATAGTCAATTTCTGCCTCGTCATATTCTTCTTTGTTGTCTTCTTTATCAGAGTCTTCTACTTCCATGAATAGAACTCTTTTTGTCTCATGGTAAGTGACTTCATCTTCATCTGATGAGGATATGTCCTCTTTGGTGTAGAAGCTTTTCTTGAAAGATTTCTTTATGGTTCTTTTTCCTTTATATGTTTGTTTTCTATTTGAGTAATCTTCATCATTCCTCTTATTTTTATTATGAGGAAATTTGTTAGAAAAATTACAAATACCATCACAGTTAAAAAAAATCAATGGAAGCTTACGTTTATATCTGTCGTTGGTTCCCTTGTTCAATCTTATTACAAAGTTGGCCACTTCTTCATCATCTTCCGAGATGTCACTGCTGCTGCTATTTTCTTTTTCCTTTTTCTTTCCATTTTGATTTAAACTTTTGGATGCTTTGAAAGCTTCTTCTTTTATATATGTATTTTCCTATTCATTTCTCATTTCATATGCTGTGAAGATTCCATGTAGTTCATTCATGCTTAATGAGTCTAGATATTCTCTTTCTTTTAGTGATGATATCTTAGGATCAAATCTCATAGGAAGAGATCTTAGTACCTTTTGAACAAATATAAATTCTTTAATTTATTCTCCCAATCCTATAATTTCATTTACTATTTCATCAAATCGTAAGAAGTAAGCTGCAATATTCTCATATTCCTTCATCTTTAGTTGTTCAAACTGACCTATGTAAGTTTGAAGTTTTGTTAATTTGAATTTTGAATCTCCTTCATAAATATTTTGAAGCTTGTCCCAAATCTCTTTAGTAGATTTGCAATGTATAAATTTGGTGTATACCAATTCAAAAAGATCATTCATAAGTGCATTTGTGTATTTGGAATTATTTTAACCGAGTTTTATTGCTCTTTCATTTTTCGGCGGAACTGCTGGTTCTTTGTATCCATATACAACTGATTTCCAAATTTCAAATCCCTATGCTTGTATATATGTTTTCATCCTTCTGATCCATAATGCATACTTTTGTCCATCAAACTGTGGTATTCCATTTTTATAGACGTTTTTTCTCTCCATGATCTACCTTTCAGTGGTTAAACTGATTTCTGAAGGAACCTCGCTTTGATACCAATTGTTGGATTACTGAGAGGGGGGGTGAATAAGTAATAGAGAAATCTAATCCTTTTTAACCACAAAATGAAAGTGTTATATAAATGTATCATTATCATCCAATATTTTCAGAGTAAATAAACAATGAACAAATGAGCAATCATACACATACACAGTACACCAGTGTTTTTATGTGGAAACCCAAAGTAGGAGAAAAACACAAAATTCTTTTTCTTATATGTATTTAATAATTACCTTAATTATAAGCACCAACTTCCTTTGTTTTCTAGCTACAACTTGAAGGAGGCTCGAACCCCCTAATTTCTCAGGCTACATGATCCAAAAAGATCTTTTAACGACAATGGTTGAGTTATTTTGCATGAGTTATTTAACCATTTAGGAAATTAATGAAAGAGGAAGAATTAAAGAGGAAACATATCAACCATTAAGAAATACAAATATCTGAAAATAATCATGAAGAACAACAAACCATAAACACCAAAGTGATAACGGAGTTCGACAATCTCACCTACGTCTCCGGGCCTTTGTCTTAGTGGGTGAGGCTTTCTTATTTATGTTAGAATATTTAAAAGTAAATCATAAAAATTCCAAAAGGATTAAAAAATGATCTAGTCATGTTCTACCAGATCTCAAGAACCCAACAAAACTGAAGACACAAAAAAGGATGAACGAAGCTCCCAGAAATGGCCCACAAAGGTGCTCTCCTCAATATATTCCCTGCATAAAAATGGATTTGCCCCAACAATTCATCAACATTTTCCTGATCTGAACCTCCCTCCATGGCTTCAAGAACCTCTAGTTTATATAGGCCTGAAGTTGGTAACAAACTCCCAACTTCCCCCCAAGAACTGGCCTAAAAAAGGGCCCAAGATCCTCCCAAAATGGATTAAATCTCCCAAATATGGCTAATAATCCATTAAAAATCATATAATAAAGTGGAAAACCCAGTTTTGGCATAAATTAAGGGTGCAACCCCCTTCCTCCGCACTCCTAGTCATGTTGGTGTCCTCCATGTAGCCAAGAACTAAGTGTTTGGCGCGCTAGACCCTTGGTCGCATTGGTATCCATGTGCCCACAGCCTGAGCTCCACGCCCTTACTATACAATTAACCCCTCTATATTTTGTCTCCCGGTCACATGCCCTGGTCGGTGGGCTAGCTCGACCGACTGAGCGTTATCCCCAATAATCCACGCAAACGATATATAGGCTGCGTCATATGTATATGCCCGCGATTGGGGCTAGGCTCTAACATATCTGTGCCATCGGTTTAAGAGCAAGGTTATATAGATCGGTCGTCTGTGCCGGGGGCTAGAGTATATACCATAAACACACACAAATATATATGTAGAGAAGGGTCCCATGGTATGTTTCTATGGATGTGTTGGGGGCTAGGGCCTAGCCCCATCCCTATCCTCCACCAAACACACCACCATATCGCTTTAAATAAAACCTTTGCACATTATATACCAAGTACCAATGCAGGCGGGATGGTAGCCTGACCCCTACCAAGCCATTCTCCACCCAGACCAGAGGTCACGAGTTCAACCCTGGTGGACTCCAATTTTTTCTAATACAAACGAACCAATAAATGGGTGTCGCGTGGCAGCCCATGACTGGGCCAAGTGGCACCTTTACATTCACCTAATAAGTGCCACGTGCCCAATGATGACTTGTCCACACAGCTGCCTACCTGGCTTCCCTGTCACATGCCACGTCAGCCAGCTTCCACATGTCGTATGGCTGTACATCCTTGACACATCATCCATACAAATGTTCCATGTGTCACCCTTGCAGTGATGCCATGTGTCACCATACCACTCGTCCATCTGTCAACCATCAAATTCCTAGTCAACGCCAATGCATCACTGCCACATCACCTGTATGGTCGTATGGATTGTACAGTCAGTTCCACGTTAGCACTGAACAGTCTGTATAGTCATCAACTTTTGCCTGTTTGGCCAAATGAAAAGATCGCGATATATTTCGCATAAGATGTCTATTTGAGCACGTTCAAGTTGCGTTATGTTCATATCAACGAGGCCTAAAACACGTCCGTTTTGAAGAGATTCTGAGCACTTTTATTTTTAGGCCTTCCTGGACCCATCTTGGCTCTTGGATCTAATTCTGGATCAGTACAACCTGAGAGAAGCTTCAACTCCCCAATTCTGTAGCTACAACTAGAAGGAGGATACAACCCCCTATGTTCTCCGGCTACAACTGGAAGGTGGATACAACCACCTATCCTTTCCCCATCCAACCGCCTTGAAGTATAAGTAGAATGATGGAACTGTTGTCACACTATCACTGTGATATATACTACTGTAAACTTTTACCAATCAACCTCTAATCAACCTATACCATAAACAAGTGCATCAACCATGCACCAACCTATACCAAACAACTTGTAATCAACATGTACCATAAGCAAGTGCATCAACCATGCACCAACCTTTACCTCAACCTATACCATCGACGAGTGCATCAACCATGCACCAAATATGTACCAATCATGCATCAAATACATATAAACTATGACTCATCAATATGTACCAACATCATCAACTATACACCTCATGTATGTGCCAACTCATGAAATAGTTGTCTCAACCATGTACCCAACATGTACCTCAACCAAAATCCCTCATCAATTTCATCATCTAAATCTGATTTGTAACTCTGTAACAAACTTGGTGTATATGATCACATACCTACAAACCTTCCTTAACTTTAACAACAAGAGACTAGCATTTTCGTCAAACTTTACTTTAGTCTCACATGACTAATTTTGGATTAGTCAACAACCCTAAATTGCAATAATAATAACTATGTACCTATAATGAATAAAGATCTAAAAATGGTACACACTGTTCTTCATTGTATTTTATGCAATTCCTACAGATTTCACTACTTGGAACCTCCCAGAAAAAGAGTTATAGCAAAAATGACATACCTTATTGAATTCTGGATTATTCTAGAAAGCAAAATTGTAGAGAGTTCCCCACACAAAATATTTGTTGTATGTATATGAAAATGGGACACATAATACTAAATATTGTACTCTAACCAATACATTTGGTCTTACTGAATTTGGATATGTTATGAATAAGTTATGACATTTTTACCCGAAACACCTTTTCTAGACTAGTTTTAGGACGAGCCACAAACCATATTTTCCATGGAGTGTAACTCCAAAAATGGAACGAACCACAAGATGAAACTTTTATCACAAATACTTGGATATGTTTCCTCAATGGCCTCCCAATTTCGTGGTCTAAATCATTCTATAAAAGAAGTTATTCCAAAAATGGTGAGATGACCTGTAAATAACATACCTTAGAAAACATCATCAAACGAATTTATCATCCCTTGAATTTCGGCCTTTTTTAGTTCACCTTCCATCTAAAATTCACCTTAGATATCTTTTGGTTACCCCAGTCACTTGTAGATATTCAATATTCTCAAGTGTGATTAAAATGAGAGACCTTTGCCTCTTATTTATACTTTTATGTAGCTTCCTCAAGGGGTTACCTTCTAACCATCTTAAACCACTTTCCTTATTTTAAGGCTAACCCACTTCTAACCACTTGTCCACTCAGTAATTTCTCCATTAACTTTATTATTTAAATAATTTCTTTTGTATCCACTTTGACTTATAGTACACTCATCACTTCACTTTATTATTTACCTTCTAAAATCTCTTAAACAACTTTCCTTATTTTAGGGCTAACCCACTTATAACCACTTTTGCACTTAACTTAACCACTTTCCATAATTAGTAAGTTCTCCATTAAATTTATTATTTAAATAATTTATTTTGTATCCTCTTTGAATTATATTACACTCATGACTTCAATTTGTTATTTAAATAATTTGTTCTTTGCAAACACTTTGACTACTTTGACCTTTTGGTGCTTCTAGATGACTCATGAGGGTTCTCCAACTTCACATGGCCATGACTCTCTAACCGTGAGGAGTTATGTGATGTTCCACATACTACCGGAAATGGCATGACATGTACTATCCATATAGAATAGTAGTACCCGCAAATATATCAAAACTCATTCCATTATCCATCAAACAAACTCAGGTGCATTACACAAACCTTTGTGCTACTAGAATTCACTATCAGACTTTCTTCAGGGGTTGACATCAATGACAACCAACCCAATTAATCAACATCCTGACCCATGCATGAGAACTGAATATACAAAAATGGGTCACTTCCGGTTTGAGGCCACTCCAAGCCTTGTATGGGGTATTATCCTTGACAGATACATGGGGAGATATGTTTTGGATGTAGTTTGCACAATTAAGTGCTTTAGCCCATAATATCTGTGGAAGTAAATTTTCATGTAGCATGCAAGATTCCATCTCTTTTAGAGATCTATTTTTCCACTCAACAACTTGGTTTTGCTGTGGACTATAGGGAACCATGTGCTGCAACTGAATCCCTACCTCAAGAAACATATTTTGTACCTCATGGTTGAGATCCTCCCCCCCATTATCTATTCAGAGGGATTTAATCTTTTTTCCTAACTATGTTTCAACAAGGGCTTTGAAATATTTGAGGTGTTGAAAGACCTTTGATTTTTTCCTGAGAAAGAAAGTCCATGTGAAGCGTGAGAAATCATAAAAAAAAATTAGCACGTACCTTGATTTATTGATTGATGGATGTGGAAAAGGGCCAATTATATCACTATGGATTAGATATAAAGGAAAGGAGGCCTTATGAGTCTTTCCTTTGTCGAATTTATCTTGAGAGTGTTTTCAAAGAACACATCCCTCACAAATTCCTTCGGAGAAGTGGATGTCAAATAGACCATCAACCATTCTCTGCTTTCTAAGATGTTGCATATATCTAAAATTTAAATGACCGAACCTTTCGTGCCATATCCTACTTCATTCATCAACATGGGTAAGAAGTAATGCAAAATTTGGTTCAATAAATTCAGAAAATGTGTAGAGTTTGGATTGATGATTTACCTCACCAGTAGAAACTTGGGAATTGGTTTGCATGTCATAGATATTCACAACATCAGGTTTGAATACAAATCTCTTTCTGGTGTCATAATTTGTCATCTGATACACGGAGAGAAGATTGACAGAAAGTTTGGGAACGTGTAGCACATTCTCAAAGATTTTGTTTGTGAGTTCAATTCTTCTTATGTTGGTGACCTCGATTGGAGATTTGTCCCCCATAAGAATAGGAGGACCTTTGCATGCATCCAATGAAGAGTAAACTTGTTTTGTGGTTTCCAGGTGGTGTGATGTTCATGAATCTACAATCCAAGCAGTGGGAGAGGATTTGATAGCAATCAAAGCATGGATAGAATTACCTTTATTGAGATTTTCATATTCTGGCTTCTTCTTCTTGTCACACTCGGGGATGCGATATACAAGGTTGTTTTGTTGAATTATTTGGGACATTTTTGTATACATGCATATTTTGTATGGAATCCTTTATGACAGTAAGTGCATTTCTCCCCTTTTCTCCCCTTTCCACCTTTGGATCTGGAGGAATTGTTGCAAGGTTTTGAGTACCCTTCCTTCTTTGGATTTGCATGTCCCCTCCCTTTGTCTTTTTGTTTATATTTATGATTTTGGTGACTTCTATCGTATTGCACAACAATTTCATGTGCCTTTGATCCTTTTATTTTTCCCATATTGATGAGATTGGTCTAATCTTGCGTCAAAGACTCGATAAAGGCCTCAAGAGAGGGCATGGTCTAGGTAGTTCCAGAGGTGAGCCTAACTGAATGAAATGTGGATATAAACATTGTGTATTCTGGACCAATTTTGGAGAGAATTGTAAGAACCATTTGTTTCTCCTCCTTAGATTTATCAACCTCGCAAGCCTTGAGTTGTGACAACAAATCCTTATATTTACTAAATAAATATTGGATATTGTCGAAGGTTTTTGGATCCAATGTGAGAAATTCCACCTCAAGAATGTGTTCTGTCATCTCAAGAATGTGTCCACCTCAATAATGTGTCCTTACA
The DNA here is from genome assembly GCA_010110895.2 of Picea sitchensis. Taxonomy (NCBI): domain Eukaryota; kingdom Viridiplantae; phylum Streptophyta; class Pinopsida; order Pinales; family Pinaceae; genus Picea; species Picea sitchensis. Next base: position 16,518 of record SNQJ01S0053475.1, on the reverse strand, counting down.
TGGTGGTCCAGGCTTCATTGGGGGATTTACAAGAGGATACGTGAAAGAGTATCTCAAGAGAAATGAGACTGCAAATAGTTCCAAACGCTTCAACCATTTGATTCAGATACTTGGATTTTTATATGGCTGATGTGGGTTCAGTCTCTTTTTTCATGGTTAAATTTTATAATCCTTTTCTTCGAATATGCACTATCATATTTTCCTTCCATGCAAAGAAATTGTACGGTGTAAGAATAATTTCTTTTGGAAATTCCATTTTTGCCGCTGTCTTCAATCTTCAGTACCTACAAAAAGAATGTAGTGTGTCTTTTTCCTAGAAATCCGTTGGCTTTGATACCATGTAAATGTGAATGAAACTGCATAGATAAGATCTAGCTAGCAAATGGCATACACAATTTGCATAAAAATGAGAGAAGATAGAAACGAGAGAGTGAGAACAAATAATTTGCATGAACCAAATGAATGAATGATAATTTACACATGATATACTCTGTATAACTCAACTAATGCGCACTGGAGGAGAACCAATGCACCATAGTGGTGGTCTAGAGTGATCTTGACACATACCGACAATTATAGGAGTAAACTGCCACCTAGTCTCAGTTAACTAGTCTCTTAGTCTTCAAGTAACTGACTGAAACATAATGAAGTGAGGAGGAGATCGGGGAATCATGAGTAATGTGCTAGTCTGGTGATAATACCAAGTATAATGCACATTATTTGGTGATTATCCCAATGCTGCATGGTGATGATCTCAATCTGTCATCTAGACTCCACTAAACTGATCAAACTGAAGAGAATATTCTCCTAGAATGTAGGAAATGGAATATTCTCCCTAAACTATAGGAGATTGAATAATGACTAATAAACATAGGGAAAAACTTAGGAAAAATAAATCCTAGGTGTGTGTGAAGTATCTCCAATAATAGAGCACTAACAATAATAAAAACCAAGTTTGATGAAATCCTTAGGAGTATTAAGGTGTTCCATTTATGTTTGAGTGTTATGTTTGATTTTGGAGACCTTTCCTTGGCACTTACATAATTGAAAATTTCCCAAGGGCGGTTTTTGTTATGATTTTATGTTTAAGAAATATGACATAAAATGAAAACTATACCCATAGGAATGTGGGTAGAGATGCCATCCTACAGATCCTATAGGATGGAAAATATGCCCATAGGACTATAAGATGGAAACTCTACCCACGTGAATATAGGATGGAAACTCTTCCCATAAGCCTAATCATTTCTCCTATACCACTTGTTATGTTCCCACATGTGACATTAATTAGATGCAGTAAAATACATCACAAAAGCTCAATAAAATATAATAAAATGTAAAATATTGTATTATCTTCCCTATTAGAGGGAGGGGGAAAATATCCTAACCCTTTTAAGGGGACCACCTCCAATACAATCCAAATCTAATACAAAATGTTCCATGTGATGACCTAGAATATTCCTCCCCTATTACAGTTTTTATCATACACCACCCTAACTTAACCGCCAATGGCTTGTAGATTAATGACTATTCCACTATATATTAATTAACACAACCCACATGAACTAACTAGTGGCATTATTTAATGATTATGGTCACATTACATTAATTATCCTCTACACACCTATTAACATTATCAATGGTACTATTTACATAGTCACAAGAGATCATAGCAATCATCATTTATTTAATATCATTCTAATCCATTATATCATTACATGGGCTTGTCCCATTTGTTATAATCCCCGATGGATTCTTTTAATGGTCATCAAGTTTGTTATGTAGGATCCTCATCAACAAGAAAATATCAAATCCTCTCCCTCATTTGATCCATATGCTCTCATAACACAACCCCTAATCCCAATTTCCCATTATTGAATGTTCCAAGGACATCCAAGGTAGGAATATTAATAGTGGCAATATCCTCTACCCACCTATTGAACTCATTAGAATGGTAGCCCTACTACCTATGCTTCTAGAGGAATACATGAAAATATAGTCTATGCCCAACTAATCTAGTCTAAGACAACACATTTATTTCCTTTACATTGCTATGTATGTTGAACAATGAAATTTTAAACTATAAATTATTTTTATCTAGTTGTGCATGAACCTTATATGTTTTGTATGCATGTACCTTCTTTATTTCATTTACCTTTAATTATTGTTTTGCTACTTGTTATGCATGATTGGGTATGAGGAATTAAGAGTGATGCNACAAGATTCCAACTTCATGTGGTTGGTCCTTTTTAGTAGAGAATAAATTATTCTTGAAACCAAGAGGAGCTCATTCATGAGGTATTCCCCTTTAGTATTTCTAGAACGTCATACATGTTTAATTATTATTCAGCCATATAACATTTATTTATCTTTGTAAAATGAAATCTCATAGATATTTAGTTATTATTCAGTCATTTAACCTATTATTGGCTTTGAAAAATGCAAGTTTGAAGGGCGGTCACCTCCACAATGCACAACACATTTTCGACATGGTACAAATCATTTACTTCTCTTTCATCATTAGTTAGTTACATTGTTAGTTACTTTGTGTAGTATTTATTTCATGCATTAGGTAGTTACATTGTGTAGTATTTATTTCATCCTTAAAGTTATATCCATGCATATACTAAGGAATTTGTGGACCCATTATGAACTAATAAAATGCCATTGGCCATAATGAATAAACTTGTTATCCATATTGTGACCAATTTTTCATTTTAGAACTCTCTCCATTCTCATCCTTTGATATTAGAGAAGTTATTTAAGACCTTCTCCTTCAAAATTATCATTCTTTGGCTATGTTATCCACCCAAAATTCCATAGTGTTGGGTTCTCTAAGTCTCTCTTTCCACCCTAATATCTCTTGGGAGCATATTTTAGATTTGTTTTTTTGAAGAAGCACCCTCTCACATAGATCTCCCTTGGCATTATTTTTAGGTAAATACCTTTAACTTTCAGTACCAACATCCTAGTATCTTGTGAAAGTCACTCTCCCACACCAAAAACATTTCATTCAAGAATCCCATTTGCTACTCCTTGGCTCAATCTAATTCATGGAACCCTAGATTTCTCTTAGACTAAGGGTTTTGCATCTCCTTTTATCATGATGACTAGCGAAAGTTCCTCCTCAGACGAGGTAGAATAATCTTTCTATATATTTTTATAAAAATAGCTAGCGTCCTCCATGAATACTCAAGAAGAAAATCTTAGACTTCCATTTTTTAGTTGGAAACATGAATCACCTTACCAAAATATGGTGGGAAAACAAATGGAGAGTTTTTGGATTCATGGATCTGCATCCTTAGTGCATACATTTAGAATTTCCCAAAAATCACAGAGGCTCATTTGTTACGCCTTTCCAACAACCAATTAGAAGGTGAAACTCAAGCTTGGTGGAAACTACAAAAACGAACCCTTGAAATTTACATTAAACTCAATGATGAGGCTTATTCCAAATATGTTGCAAGTTCATTACTACTTGGAACACCTTTTGCGAAGTATTATGATACTTTTTCTATCCTCCAAGATATTTATCCAATATGATGTGTAGGTAGTTGTAGTTTCATCAAGTTCCTAGCCAAAACATCTGACAAAATATTGAAGTCTTCCAAAACTTCAGATTCAACAGATTCAAAAACCAATTATGAGCTACTTATTCTCAAATTTATTTTTATTTGTGAGTTGTATTTTTCTATGAAGTCACATTATTTAAGAGTAACACCCTTGACCAAGCCTTAATCTATGCCCTAGAAATTGAATGTGATATTAATAGAAACCCTTGTTTTCCTCTCTCTTGTAACCCTAACCCTAACCCTCAACCTCACAACCCTAATACTACTTTTGTAACTCAACCAACCCACCCTCCAAACACTAATTTCTTCAAACCCTCCTCCTCTCACCCAAATCAATGGTGTTACTTCCATAAAATATAATCACATTTTGTTTCATATTGTTGGGAATTAAAACATAAGGCCACATCCAAAGAATTGTACATTAAACAACTAACCATAGACTATGTAGATGCCCCACCATCCCCTACCCCTCAACTGAAACTCAAATTTATCCATCTCCTCAATCCTACCACTGTAGTTCCTTCACTAATCTTAATGATGAAAGACAACATTACCAAATATTTGGATATTGATTTTACTCATAAATTCTAGGTTAAAAATAAATTAGCCACAAGAATCCTTGACAACAACAATATTAAACAAAAAAAATCAAGTCCCATAACCTTATGGAATGACTGCAACTACCAACTAAAACCCATCCCTCTATAAATAATCTTAGTTGGGTCTAACAAAATGACTCTGACATGTTGTTAATAAACATTGCATGACAAATTTTGCCACTAGCCCCTTCAAAGATATCATTGAATATGAAATCTCTCCATTAGACTATTTTGATATTCTATTAGGAATATCATACCAATTCCAACACAATCCTTATACAATGCTTTCCATAATGCCTATAAGTTATTTAAATATAGTAAAATCTACGAACTAACCTCCCTCTCTCTAATCGAGTTGTTTTTCAACCAATAATCATGCATACATGATTTTATTTATATGTTATCCCACCCAACACACTATTTCATCAAGCTCCACCTTAGACTCTCTCTTTAACTTACTGATGGGAATCCCCCTCTATACATGTACCTTATATTCCTATCACTAAGATAATATAGCACCTTACTACCCATTCATAAAACCTAAAACTAGCTCATGTTCTACCCTCTTCTTTAGCCTAGACGATGCACCATATCAAATCCTTTATTTATCCACTACCCATTTTCCTTCATTCCCTTTGTACCCACACTACTCTACTCTCATCCTGCACAAAATAATCCCTCCAACACACTTGAAAACACCTTTACAAACCTCAACAAACCAGGCACCACCAAATTCCTTATCTTAGGACCATTCTCTAGATATACTATATCCACGCATAGGAGCGACACCACTTATGTATGAGGATACATCTCAATATTCCATCACAAATCCACCACAAGGTGCACACTTAACCACAACAATAAAAAATTGTGTGATTTTATTAGAGGCTATTACTATCTTTCCATGGGTAGCCACTCACGTCATCCACTTTTCTTCATCTCATGTATAATTTTGATCTATAACATATGGATTGGATAACCAAGTTTCTTACACACATGACACATCATTGAAGATAATTTCTATATACAAGTTGCTACCATGTAGTGCACACTCTATGTTGGGTGTAGGACACAATTACATGCCTTCATACTTCAACATTTGGACAATAATTGGGTATCTCCGTACTCCATACAAGAATATCATCTAGAATGATTCATCACATTGTCATAATGCTTCTACAAGCTTCCAAATGATTCAATATATTCTTACAAATTTCCCAACAAGATTTTTTCTAGATCAACCCTAGCCCTCACTACATAGTTCTACTAGTTTATTTATGTTGTTTGTAGCGACTCATATGGCCAACTTAGCGGCATTAAAATTTTGGGAATTCTTAGTATATTTCACTTGGTATGACCCAAGTTCTTACCCATACCTACACCATATATTCCAGTAGATATATCACCCACTTCATGTCTCTTATGTCATTGTACACTCATGTTATCCTTCACCAATGTCTCCACAACTCTACAATCCTGAGATGAGTCTTTCAAATTGGTGTGCCAATAATTCCCCCTGCTACCACTTCATAGTAGAAAGCAAGAGCATAGTCACAATAATGTTTTCCTTCCCCTTATCATGGATGTTGGAAATAAATAAAATAATGGCTCAATACCATAGTTCATGCCAACTATCTACCTACTAGGCACAAACATAACAACTCCCACATTGTTCTTTATTTTCAGAGAGTATGCATATCATCTATTTTTTTTTTAGTCTATAAAACCAACACAATATTTCCCAATGTTGGGTGTTTCTCTCTAGAAAGTAAATTCTCTTTTCCTAGTACATATATTCATCCTTGAGTGGCCCACAACTAAATAGACAACTCTTCATGCCAGTATTTTCCCTCCATTTTATAGAAACAACACATAGCTCTCTCAACTTCTTCTAGTAGGAAAATCAACCTCACACATAGAAACCCTCAATAGTAGATACAACACAACATTGATCATTGTCTTATCATGGTACCTTTTGCATGCACTCTACAACTTCCCAAAAACAAACCATACCCACTGCACTAGTTTGACATAGTACCTTTCTCTTTTATAGTCTCATTCCTAAACGACAATGATTTCGAACTAAACCAAGATGACCTACTATGACATAGGATACCATACAGACTAAAGAGTGTACCTCACTAGAAAATAATATGAAATTGGATAATCCATATCCTAAAAGTTTTCATCAAATGGGATTTTGGTCAATATTTTAGTAGGAAATATAATCTATTGGTAGAGCAACTCTATTTTTAGGCTCTTAAACCTCAATAGCCAAACAACTATGATTTATCTATCAAATAAGAAAGGATTATCAATATTTTATTCAAGCTAGTGTAATGATCAAATCCTCAATNCTCTACTCTCATCCTGCACAAAATAATCCCTCCAACACACTTGAAAACACCTTTACAAACCTCAACAAACCAGGCACCACCAAATTCCTTATCTTAGGACCATTCTCTAGATATACTATATCCACGCATAGGAGCGACACCACTTATGTATGAGGATACATCTCAATATTCCATCACAAATCCACCACAAGGTGCACACTTAACCACAACAATAAAAAATTGTGTGATTTTATTAGAGGCTATTACTATCTTTCCATGGGTAGCCACTCACGTCATCCACTTTTCTTCATCTCATGTATAATTTTGATCTATAACATATGGATTGGATAACCAAGTTTCTTACACACATGACACATCATTGAAGATAATTTCTATATACAAGTTGCTACCATGTAGTGCACACTCTATGTTGGGTGTAGGACACAATTACATGCCTTCATACTTCAACATTTGGACAATAATTGGGTATCTCCGTACTCCATACAAGAATATCATCTAGAATGATTCATCACATTGTCATAATGCTTCTACAAGCTTCCAAATGATTCAATATATTCTTACAAATTTCCCAACAAGATTTTTTCTAGATCAACCCTAGCCCTCACTACATAGTTCTACTAGTTTATTTATGTTGTTTGTAGCGACTCATATGGCCAACTTAGCGGCATTAAAATTTTGGGAATTCTTAGTATATTTCACTTGGTATGACCCAAGTTCTTACCCATACCTACACCATATATTCCAGTAGATATATCACCCACTTCATGTCTCTTATGTCATTGTACACTCATGTTATCCTTCACCAATGTCTCCACAACTCTACAATCCTGAGATGAGTCTTTCAAATTGGTGTGCCAATAATTCCCCCTGCTACCACTTCATAGTAGAAAGCAAGAGCATAGTCACAATAATGTTTTCCTTCCCCTTATCATGGATGTTGGAAATAAATAAAATAATGGCTCAATACCATAGTTCATGCCAACTATCTACCTACTAGGCACAAACATAACAACTCCCACATTGTTCTTTATTTTCAGAGAGTATGCATATCATCTATTTTTTTTTTAGTCTATAAAACCAACACAATATTTCCCAATGTTGGGTGTTTCTCTCTAGAAAGTAAATTCTCTTTTCCTAGTACATATATTCATCCTTGAGTGGCCCACAACTAAATAGACAACTCTTCATGCCAGTATTTTCCCTCCATTTTATAGAAACAACACATAGCTCTCTCAACTTCTTCTAGTAGGAAAATCAACCTCACACATAGAAACCCTCAATAGTAGATACAACACAACATTGATCATTGTCTTATCATGGTACCTTTTGCATGCACTCTACAACTTCCCAAAAACAAACCATACCCACTGCACTAGTTTGACATAGTACCTTTCTCTTTTATAGTCTCATTCCTAAACGACAATGATTTCGAACTAAACCAAGATGACCTACTATGACATAGGATACCATACAGACTAAAGAGTGTACCTCACTAGAAAATAATATGAAATTGGATAATCCATATCCTAAAAGTTTTCATCAAATGGGATTTTGGTCAATATTTTAGTAGGAAATATAATCTATTGGTAGAGCAACTCTATTTTTAGGCTCTTAAACCTCAATAGCCAAACAACTATGATTTATCTATCAAATAAGAAAGGATTATCAATATTTTATTCAAGCTAGTGTAATGATCAAATCCTCAATCTCAGATCTTGTAGTAGAAGAAAAAAAGCAATATAATTGGCATGTAATTTTGTCATTATTTTCTTTTAATAGAATTTTTATTTATTTACCGAAAAAGAGATAATGTTGGATGACACTATTGTTTCCCTTTGCCTGAATCCAAAAGGTAGAGTGCCAAACTTACCCTTAGGGACCGTCATGTCATTCAAAGCATTGTAGATGACAAATTTTAGTATATAGTTGGAGCAAGCACTTAGCCTATATGATCGTTCAAAATATTGTATAGAGGTGCAAGGTATTGAAGATGGTTACAAGGAATATGCAACAATTTGTATGTGAAACATTGCAAGATACATATAAGGATAGTTTTATTAATGTCCAACAAATGACCACAAAAGTAGGTCAATGGGACTATAAGAGTACAACCAATGTAATACAAAGTGGGAGTACCTAAGCAAATCCTAAATCTACGATAACAACAAAAGGAAAAAATGTAAGAACATAATAGAAGGACCATCTCAAGGAAAGAACTAAATAGAGAAATAAGATTAATACATAGGAGAAAACCCATAAAGAAAATGTAAATGGGTGTTGGAACTAAAACTAGAATCCAAGGATGAAAGAGGGGTGAGAGAAGAAGAAAATTCTTCTCATCCAAGTCCCCAATCATAGTGAAGGGACCAATGCACTATCTAAGAAGTCCCTATGGAGAGTACTATGGATGAGGGGATTCCACTGCTCTATCTTGGTAGGGATCCTAGTAAACATGTAAACAACTTCTTTTGGTTGCACAAGATCAACCTGGTTCACAACTTGGCTTGTTTTACTTAATCTTTAGTCGGGATTAGTGTTTGTACGTCAATTGTTGTGACCAGGGGTTCTTGGATAAGTGTTAATTTAATGTAAATAAATAGTGTGTGTACATTTTACATAAGTTTTAACTTTCTCAAGTATGTATGAGGTTTTAAGTGGGGAAATAAAATGAAATTTCATCTCGACCTTTATATTTATATGTACCCCTATAGGGATTTTTGAATCTCTTCCTTTAAAGAAATCTCCATATTATTTTTCATTGTTCTTCTATTCTTTCATGTTTTCATTTTGATTTGGAACTCCTAACAACATTTCTTGATATCCTTTAACAAACTTTAACTTTATTTACTTCGTTATTTCTTCAATGTTGATCTCTCCTATTGCTTTGACATTAAGCAACAATAGCCACAACCTTCACACTTACCAATTCAATGTCCAACGTAAATTCCAATAGCTTCTTTGCACCAAGGAGATAAATTTAGGGTTCCCACAATTGCATCTCTTGAAAACACATCCCTCCTACAAATCTACAGTGATTGTTTATCACAAAAAGGTAATTTTCTTCTTGATATCCTTTTAGCAGGACCGAAACACCATGGATTGTTTCACAACATTATGTGATTTTTGATCCTCCTAATTTTCCAATGCATATCCATTTTCCAAAATTTTCTTCCTCCTTATAGTTTTCTTCTAAAACCACATGTCCTCCAAAATCAAGAATTTTTTAGAACAACATTTTTCTCAACCTATTCTTGTTCTTCAATATTAGGAACTCTCCTCTTCAGTTTGCAAGTTGCCACCAACTAATGTTGAACATTTTTCACAAAAGGTTCACAAAAATTATTATTAATCTAATACCATGTTAGATTTTTCAAGACACAAACATAAAAAGACAACATGATTTTCACCAAAATCTTGTACAATTAAGATGGCTTATATAGATTGAAAAAATGTGTTCCAAAACTAGACAATATAGGATAAGTGTCAACCTCTAAAAAGCATGCTAAACCAAAAATAGATTCCCTCTCTGAATTTTCCCAACACTTATAACTTGACCCAACCACTAAATATAGAAAAGAATGACACCCAACTAAAATTGGCATTACACTTTTAACAAGATGGCCATTTAGCTTGTGAAGGTAATATTATTTTTCTAACAACAAGGTACATAGTTATCCACTTCTTTGTTGTTTATTGAGTTAATATCTCTTATATGTAGTGTGATTCACTCTTTTGACTAGTTTTTTGGTTTATAGAGGTCTCCACTCTCATCAAAATACTCCTTGATGAGAGTCTCATGGTCTCTTTGGCAAAAATAACCATGAATCTCTCTGCTGGGAGCTCAAGAGAACTCACTACTAGGAAAAATACCAACAAACAAAAACAAACACTTGATGTTACAGTGAAACTCACACATGAGTTCACTCTTCAGGACGAACAATATAACTCTTCAATATTTAGCTCCAATATGCTCCAAAAATGCTCTTGCATGCTCTATATTTTTCCCTCAATAGATGCTCTATCTCCAAGATCTATTTCTTTCTCTCCACTTGTTTTTCATGCCAAAACATTCATGTGTAAAAACTGTTGTAGATTCCCATACTAATTTCTCTCCTTTGTATTTCTTTCTTGGCTCACACACTTCCCCAAGATGATTTCACTTAGCCCCCCATGTGCCCAATAACTATGGGATGTGACATCTCACACCCACCCTCTTACATGTATTCAATGATTGGATTTGGGAACACTCAATCATAAACTATAGTTTAATACATAGTGGTAATAAAATTCAGGAATGTGGGTGGAATTAGTAGACATGGGTAATTCCACCTTGGAACCTTCTTAGAAATTATCCTAGACCCTCCCCTCTCTTGTGGATTAATTCATCCACCATATATGTCCATGTCCCCTTAGTAGCTGACATCACATTTTGTTATTAAAATTCAGAAATACATTTCACATATAAATTTGGCTATAGCCACACATTATATCTACATAAGCATTAATTAAACTAATAGTTACATTCCTCCTCCCCTACAATTGTGCATTGCCCTTGGTGCACACTATGTCAATACAAATATATATACAAATTTACATCACAATTCTTTAAGAAAGTAAAATTCCACAACTTCACAACTCCAACAACAATTCCAACCAAAATATCTTATTCCTCTCAACTCGCAGACCCAAGAAATGCATGATTCATTTATCAGGGCTAACGCAAGGAATGTACCATTTGTTTATCAGGGATAAACCAATGAACATTCCATTCTTTTTTCATCCCCCCCAACATAGTTGGATAGGACTCTGATATGTGGTTCTAGAACACTAGCTACTCAAAATGGAGTCTTGCATTTTGTTTCCTTCAAAATTGTCAAAAATTTGTGGGTATTATTCCCACATGTTTTCTTCATGCTTCCATGTAGCATCTTCAGGACCCTAGCAAGTCCATTGAAGCTTTACTATCCTTATTGTCCTGTTCCTAATAACTTTGAATTTTTGGTCGAATATTCATACTGGTTCTACCCAGAAACCCCCTTTGTGTTCCACCTGGATCACATTCCAATAAATTATGTGGTTAGGGCCAGGTACATACTTTTTTAATAATGACACATGGAATACATTATGCACTCCCATGGATGTAGGTAATGATAACATGTATGCAATTGACTCTATCTTTTCTAATATTTCAAAATGTCCACAATATCTCGTTGCCAACTTTGGCCAACTTCCTAATCTTATCAAACTTCTCTTTACTTTCACTTTTAAGAAAACATGTTCTCCCAATTTAAAATATCTAAACACTCTATTATTGTATGCATAAATTTTATGCCTGTCTTGAGAAGCCTTTAAATTCTTCTTAATCTTTGCCATTTGTTCTTCAATTTCCTTCAACAAATATAGCCCAACAACTACTCTATCTTCTGGATTATCTCAACTTATTTGCATGTTAAACTTTCTTCCATACAATGCTTCAAACACACTCATTTTTAATGAGGCATGATACCCATTGTTATAAGAAAATTCCACTAAGCGAATACAGTCCTCCCACTTTGATGACTGGATCATCACATACATTCTAAACATGCCCTCAATTATTTTGTTAGTCCTCTATGTTTTCCCAACTGACTCTTAGTGATACATTATACTGAGATCTAAATTCGTCCCAAGGCCTTTGAACAAACTATTCCAAAAATTGGATTTGAACTTTGGATCTCTATACGAAATTATTGCCTTAGGCACTCCATGTAGTCTAACAATGTCTTTCATAAATATTTCTACAATATTTGTTGCCTTGTGTGTAGTCTTCACTAGAATAAAATGTGTTGCCTTGGTTAATTTATCCACCACCACCATCATGGAATCATGTTGGTTCACTATTTTGGGTAGGTTAGTAATAAAATTGACTGTAACTACTTCCCACTTCCATTCTGGAATGGGAAATGGCTGCTATAACCCCACCAAATGTCTATGCTTTGTCTTCACTTTTTGACACTCTAAACATCTGCCTATGTAATTAGCCACTTCTTTCTTCATTCTTGGCAAAAAGTATTGGATTCTTATAGTTGTAATTGTCTTCTGATACCCTGGGTGCCTAGCATATGGCACATTATGCATTTCCCTTAGCATTGCATTTTTCAGCTCACTGGAATTCGACAGATATATTTTTCCTTTGCACATGAGAATTCCATCTTCTTTCAGCTCATAATAATTCAATTTTTGTTGACAATTACCTTGCTGTAATGTTTATTTTATTTTTAAATATTGTTGATTTGAATTTTCTGTTGCAATAAGTTTTTCTTTCAGATCGGTTCTTTACATACTAATGGCTGCAACATTCACTTCATGAGCTCTCTCATTGAGTGCATAAGCCACTTGATTTTTCTTTCCCTTTATATGCTTAATTTCAAATTCATATTCACTCAGAAATTATATCCATCCAGCTTGTTTGGAATTTAATGTTGGCTGGACAAACAAATTCTTAAGACCACAATGGTCTTTCCTTAGCTCAAATTTCTTCCCTATGAGGTAATGTTTCCACATTTTTAATGCATGTGCAATTGTTGCTAACTCTAGAACACGGGTAGCATAATTCCTCTCATGCTCTTTTAATTTTCTAGAGTCATAGCATACCACATGATATTTTTGAATGACGAATCCACCAAGCCCTTCCTTGCATACATCCATGCATACCACAAAATCTTTATCTAGATATGCAATCTTCAATATTGGCACACTTGTCAATATTTCCTTCAACTTCAAAAATCTCTCTTCACACTTGGGAGCCCATTCCAATTTCAATCCCTTCTTTTGCAAATAAGTGATTGGACTTGAAATCTTTGAAAATCTCTTTATGAATCTTTGGTAATAACCGCTAATACCCATGAATGATCTATCCTTTGTCATATTTCTTGGAACTGGCCATCCTTTAATGGGCTCTATCTTTTCAGGATCCATTGCTATCCCTTCTGCTGAAATTATATGTCCCAAGTAGTGAATCTTCTTTTGATAAAATATGCACTTGCTTATCTTAGAATACAATTTATGCTCTCTTAAAACTTGCAACACCATTCTTAATTGTTTCTCATGTTCCTCTTCTGACTTACAATATATGTATATCATCTAGAAACACAATTACAAACTTTTACAGTATTCCCTGAACACTCGATTCGTCGGGCACATAAAAATAGTTTGGGAATTCGATATCCCAAATGGAACTACTGTGAATTCATAATGCCCATACCTTGTCATGAATGTTGTATTTATGATGTATTCTTCCTTTATCCTCATTTGATGATAACCTAATCTCAAGTCAATCTTGGAAAATATTCTTTCACCTTTCAGCTGATCGAACAAATCATCACTCCTTGGAAAATGATATTTTTCTTTATGGTGACCTTATTTAGCTGCTTGAAATCAATACACAAATTAAGGTTCCATATTTCTTCTTCACAAAAATAATTGGGGCTCCCTAAGGTGACAAACTTGGGGGTATATAAGCCTTCTTTAACAAATCTTTAATTTTCATTTGCAACTCCTACAACTATGGTGTGTCCATTCTATAAGGTGTCTTGGACATTGGGGTAGCTCCTAACACCAAATCAATAGAGAAATCAATGTATCTCTTTGGTTCCAGTCCTGGTATTTTTTTGAAAACATATTCAAAATCCCTTAAGGATAAATGGTGTTAAATTATTTACACTTTATCCTTGGCTTCCTCTCCCATATGGGCTGTAAAAAATCTGACATCCCTTCCTGAAACTCTTTTTCAATTGCATAGTTGAAATATCTCTAACAACTACAACTCCTTGAATGCATTGAATCTTTCCTTGATTCCCTTCTTCATCAAGACATGTGATTGTTTTGTTGTAACAATCTAGGATAGCATGGTGTTTTTCCAACCAATCCATGCTAATTATACAATCATATGAACCCAAACGTATAATATTCACATCAACCTTTGTACTAAGTCCTTTAATGTCTATAGGAAAATATTTAACCAACTCATTAATTTTCCCCTTAACCCTTGTGGATAATTGAAATAACCAATATTTTTTATGCTTACTCCTTCGCAAGTGAATTATTTCAACAATGTTAGAGTTTATGTAACTATGGCTAGGTCTAGAATCAATTAAAATTACTATGGGATGGTTATCAATCTTACCTATCACTTCAATCATGGTGGATTGGTACTCTTATTTATTGTTGTCCGAGGATGCATAAATACTTGGCATGTTCCCTCCCATGTCTTCCATTGTTTCAACTTCCTAAATGTTGTGGAAAATCCTCATTCTTTCTCCTTTGTGAGGGAATACCTTGTAGAAGTGATTTCCCTCACACCCCCAACATTGTAAAAGTTTCTTCCTTAGCCTTTTCCAAAACGAATATGCAGTCTTGTGCTCGTTTTGGGTTGAATGACCTTATTGATTTTCTTCGGTATTGTTTTTAAAAAAGGGTGGCTTAAAACATTTATGCCTTTGATCCTTCCTTCCTCTCATCTTATCATTCCAATATTTTTGGAAAACTGCCCTCCCTCTGCTTTGCTCATAAAGATGTTTTTCTCTCCTTATGGATTCTTCCAAAGTATCGGGGTTATAATATTGAATCTTGTCACTATAGAAGGAGGGTAACCTACTTAGAAACCTTTGTATTTTGACCTTTTCATCCTTTATGAAGTCAATATATTTCAACAACTCAAGGAACCTTTTATCATATTCATCCATTGTCATAGTTCCCAACTTGAGTTCAAAGAACTCTTTCATGCTTCTTTCATAATAATGCTCGAAAAAATATTTCTCTTGGAAACATACTTTGAACTACCTCCATGAGATCCTCTTCTCATCAAGTTTCTTGGATTGATTAAGGTAATCCCACCACATGGATTCATTTCCTTGAAAGTGGTAGGTTTAAATTCTAGCTTCTACCCTTGAGGGGTAATCATGCAACTAAAAATATTTCTTCATTTCCAATAGCCATGCCTCGTCCTACTTTCCTTTCCTATGCTCACCCTTGAAAGTTGGTGGCTTAATATTCCCGAGTTAACCTTGCAAGATGTCTTCCTCAGGCCTTCTCTTTTACCTCCTGACATGAGACACAATTGGGCTGCTCCTTGGACCTTAACTTGCATCATTTATTCTGGTGGACTTCCTTGAGGAATGCTGATGATTTCTCTTGCTTCTTGACTACCTATAATTTCCATGATCATTCCTTTTGCTTTGGGATCTATATGTTGTCACTTGTCTAGCACTAGCTGCTTGATTGGTGATAGAGTCCTTTTTAACTTTCTTATGTATCATATTCAAGCTCTAAATTATCTCTTCTTGAGACTTCATAATCATTTCATTATCGGCCCTGTAGCTCTGCACTTCTCTATGTAGGCTTCTCATAGTCATTCTCCCTCCTTTCTCTCCTTCCATTAGATTCTATCTCAAAATTTCCCATGCTGAAATGAAGACCTATGATCTCTTCCTCATGGCTCTAAGATCCTTGAGATTCTTCCATATTTGTAGTCCTCATATAAGAACCAAAGTTTCTTTCATGTACCTCTAATTCTACAAGAAATGTGCATGTAATAATTACTGTTAGAACATGCATAAACCATTTCATCAATTAGAATAAACGTCATTCTTCTCATCAATTTATGATGAACAAAATGAACCAAATCAAAATAAGAAAATCTCATCAATTTATGATGAACAAAATGAACCAAATCAAAATATGTTTTCTTATATGCATTCCTCTTTGAAGCATATTTCCAATGACTATACTCATGCCTCATTATGAGTTATGAGTGAAAATTTACAACATTTACAAGTTGCCATTTCAAGATAGTTCCCAGTAATACTCAGTGTTAAATTTTTTTAGTTATTGGTATGATTTTACCATTTTTTTTAGTTTAGTTTGCATTTTTATTAATTTATTTAATAAAAGAGTAGCTACCAAATTTCAAATTCTATAGGAACTCTAATTTTTTGTTTATATATATATATA
>SNQJ01S0053474.1:14230-59533 GCA_010110895.2 Picea sitchensis | reverse complement strand
TTGTTTTATTTCTCTATTATGCATCTATTTCAATGCTGTGTGGGATGTATGATTTCATGTTGAATGTATGAAGTCTGCAAGAAGGGTAGAATGAGTTTCAATTGCTTCTCTCTCTGAGAATTCCTGCAAGGAGTGCAGTGGACGTCTGCAAGGTGTGCATTGACGAGGGTCTGAGTTTTATCTCAGAAAGCTCAGGAGAGATATCATTGTTCTCATTTCAGTTGAAGTGCAGGTGAAGCACAGAGTTGTGCAAGGTGTGCGCAGGCTGGTGGAAACCTTAGAATTTATCAACTAAGGGGAAAGTTGAAGGACCACTGTTGCAAAGAGTGCACAATGTCGAAGAATCAAATAACTAGAATTTATTTGAAGGTTTTCCACAAGGAGTGCGAGCAGAATTCCTTTAGGAAACCTTGAGTTCGGAAGTGAAAGCTCAGGAGGGATAATGCCTTTGAAGGGTTCAAAGGGAAACAAAAATCGAAGCCGTCGTATAGAGGTTAAGTTCGGGTGGAAGAACGCCGAGCCATTTTGGCCAGAGATCCTTGAGAAGAATGAATCGAGTGGTCAGAATTCTCTGTGGAGAACTCGCGAAGTGGCGAGGATCGTCGAATCCACTGAAGCTGCAAGGCAGTTAGGAGTTGGAAGAACTCACCACCCTAGCATCAAGAATCAACGTGAGCCATTGATCTCATCTCAAACCACGTCATTGGATCATATCGCGAATTTGGGGTTCGTGAGTTTGGAAGGCAGACCAAACTCTTGATATTTTTGCGAAGTTCTGAGTTGCGAGGAACAGGGAAGGAAATCCAGACCATTGGATCCAAGCTACGGGAGGACCGTCGGATCAGAACTTCCAACAGGTATCATGTCTTGGGATTTCGTGGTTTGAAAGAAACTCTTTTTGACTGCAGATGTCACGAGATTTCTAGTTGTGAGGGCTTGTGCAACACGTGGCACGTCCACTTGGTGGGAACTGCGTGGTTGACAGGTGGCGTGACAATAAAATGCCTAGAGAAAGGTAGAAGTGGTGACAGGTGGTGGACACATGTCGTTTGGAAAGGGTCAACCCATCCTTGACTTATCGCGAGTCACGAATTCGCAAAGGAGGATCAGGAGGAATCAACACTTCAACTCGCAAAGTTGCGAGTTGCGAGAGGCACTAGAGTTAGGCTCTAGCCGATGGTCGCTTGAAGAATCGCTAACGAGAAGGGAGGTATACTTGTATCGTCATCTTAGGTATTGGGAGTTTGGAAAAGAGGATTCGAGGGTCTTCGACCCATGAACTCATGAGTTGCGAGTTGCGAAAGGCACTTGCACCAAGGCCCAGTTGTGGTTGTATGAGGGTGAAGCTCGTGCCTAGTGCTTGTCCACACAGGTGGGGTTTCTGAAGGACCTATGGATCGGATTTTGTGAGGTTCGAATAAGGATCCGAGAGAGCCTCTTCGGCTCAAGGAGAAATTAGAATGATCATGTGCAGATCTCGGCCCGAGGGCAAAGGGGGTCTATGCCATATTGGTTCTCTGGTCAAAGGAAAAATGGTAATATTCTCAGCAATTCTTCCCCCCCACAATGGTCAATCCCCCCAAAGGAACTAAGTCTCAACAATAAGTATGCATGTCTCCAACTTGACACTTGTCATGTTGGAAGTTACTCTGATACACTTGTCCCCTACTTTAGGACTTAGGATAAATTAATTATTCGTACTTATGTTTTTAAGAAATATTAATATAATATTTCTTTTCGGCTTTAAGCTCTCTAGCTTAGCCCTGTTGTTAACTTTAGGCCCTCCCTATCCCTATTTGGTGGAATCTAGTCCCCCTTCTCTTTTATTGTGGTCGGTCTGTGCACAACGATGTATTTTATATTAATCAAGAGACATATACAAAATAGGTGCACTGGCCTTTAACATCTAGGTGTTCTGGCCTAATTCAAAAACATACGCATTATGACTTATAATACTGGCTCACTAGCCTATAATGCATATCATATACATAAAGGTTCACTGACCTTAATATTGCATGCACTTTAGTTATTGTGCGTGGTATCCACTGACCTCAAGGTTGCACGCTCTTTAGTTACTAGGTGTGGTATCCAGAAATGTGCATACTACATCACTTTACTGCGCAGTATATGCACGCACCATGCCATGAAAGGTGTATTACAAAAATGATGTCTAAACAACTCACTAGATTAAATATACTTGGATTACATTCGCATTTGGGTTCGGACGAGGGATATTACAGACCATATGCATGGACTATAACCTTAATTAGAAGTAACATATCATGTCTTAAGTCACTTATTTTCATTGGTAGGTTATGGCTTGGACCATGAGAACCATGCTCAATGCACAAAAACTCAAATTGGTTCCCATGCCCCACTTGTGTATTAATCATTCTCTCTAGAGGGCCTATATGGTAGGTTTGAGCTTGATGCATAGCCCATGAGCCTTAGAAGTAAGTGATATAGACAACACCCATAGTTTTTGTTCCTATATGATGGGTTGGGCCCTGGGTTCGACATGTTGGATGGGGTCATGAATTGTTTCCCTCTTTGAGGGTTTTAACCATGTAAACAACATTGGTTTACTAATCTTTGATATCTTTGAGTGAGTGTTTATCTTAAGGTGTTTGTCCCATGTAGTTATACCTTGTTTCAAACATGGTATCAAAGTGATTTTAAAATCTAGGCTCATTTGTTGATCAATATCTTGTTCCACTATTATTGCATATACGAAAGGTAGTTTGTTTCTGTAGTTTCTTGAGCTTCTATGGGTGGATATGAAACTTTTATACTTTGAGCCAAGTGAATCACTCCATCACATCTAAAGCATTATTTCCAATTTTCATTTTAGTAAAAAAAATTTCCTTTACCCAAGATAAAAGAATTTCTCTTAGGCCTATAGGTATAAAGTTATTTTTTAAAGTTTTTAACCTATTTTGTGTTGTGTTAATTTGTTAATTTTGTTTTGTTTATTTCTATCACAAGGTTTCTTCCCTTTTGATCTATGTATGCACTTTTCCTTGTACCTTCTATGATCTTGTAAAATTAGAAACATAGAAGAAGGTCCTTTTTTTTCCTGCATTTTCTCTATTCTTTGCACCTTTGTTATGATCCTTAACCCAAGAAATTGAATCACAAAACATATATCTAGAATGAATCACACTTCATTGAATCATTAATATAAAAAATGTTCATTTTCCTCTTAAGGTTGGGTGACCTATCAATACCCTAAGCACCAAATACAATAAACTCCACACCTCTCATAAGGAAGAATCCATCTTTATTTATAGATAAAAAGGGAACCATGATCATAAAAACCTCCTAACTACCTAGTGAACCTTCTTTAATGAGGCCACATTACATTTATTCAATACTAACTAACATAGTAGGCCTTATTTAATAATAACAAACATAATGGACCTAGTCTACCTTACTTTGAATGGTATCCACTATTATTACTCTAATAGTCTCTTTAGGTCCCCATTACACACCTAGGGAGGATCCCAATATTCCAACCACCTTAGAAAATCATTTCGCTAAAAACTTGTTGTTAGGAAGTACAACCATAAACCAGGGTCCCATGGAAAAGTGTTGATTGCAGTGCTAAAGTAAGCCATGGAACCAACATTTCATGTACAAGTTCTAATCACCATGTTGAAGTAGTCCAATAAGTTCCACCATAAACTTGGGTCCTATGTATGGGTTTTGGACATCATGTTGAAGTAAACAATTTCCCATGTGCAAGTATCAATTGTAATACTAAAGTAATTTAAGGAGCTCATCCATAAACTTAGGTCCCATGTTAGAGAGCTTATGCTACCTCCCCACTGAATATACCTGAGCTTAATCCCTAGTTGGTAATGGTGCTACAAATTCCTAACATGGTTATGTGGATCCAAATATATAGATAGAACCATATCCAAAAAGTACTCCACATAAAGCAAAAGGTTAGATGTGGATATGGACGACACACTACTACTAGAGAGTAGGAAAATTGAACACTGGTTGCATAGTTGGCTCTTGACTTCCTGCAAAATTTCTCTCTACATAAGGTGGAAGAGTCATCAAATAGAAGTTGGAAGTAGTTGATTTCCCATAAATTACAGATGTTAATATATGATTCCTCACAAGCCTTCTCTAAATCATACCAACATAATATATGTCGCTAATTTTATACTCATATTCAATATCACTTATTGGCGCACGGTTATAAGACCCTAGGTTCAAGTTATCTTAACCAAAAAAAACATTCATACACCAACCCTTTTGGCATCACCTGCATGCAAGTGAGGTCGCACCTGAGGCATCTATTGGGGCTGCATGAACCAAGTTTCTGCAGTAGTGAGGAAATGGGAGATGATCGTCTTAATCATTCTTACTTATATGTCATTGTCTACACCTATGCAACATTAACCTGAGTACTTCTATGTAATATTTCAGTAGATTAAGCATACTCCAATCATCTAATTATACTTCAAGGAACTTATGAACAATTTACTTAAAAGCTGCAACCACAACTCTTGAAAAAAATGCATGTGCATTATTCAGTCCAAAGGGCATCACTATGTATTGATAAATTTCCCACTCTATCACAAAAGTAGTTTTATAAATCTCTTCCTGCACAATTTTGATCTGATGGTACCCTGAGAATCCATCTGTGAAAGAATAAGCCTCTTTCCCTCCTACATTTTCTAGTACCTCATCTGTGAATGATGTTGGAAATGGATCATGCAAACATGCATCATTCAACTTCCTCATATCTACGCAAATTTTGATTCCTCCTATTTTCTTATCTTGTACAACCATTAGACTTATCCACTCTGATTCCACCACCAGTTCAATGATCCATGCATCCAACATCTTGCCTATTTCTTCTTTCACCTTCGCTTTGTACTTCAAATTTAACCTCTAGGGTCTTTGTCGCACTGGTTTAGAACCTGGTTTCAAAGGGATATTCATCTCTCCTAATTCCCTAGCTATCCCATTCATTTATGAGAATGTAGTTGGGAATAGATCCTTATACTCATGCAATAAATTTTCAATCTTCACTAAAGTTTAATCACTCCAATAATCTCCTATCTCCATGAACTTTGGATTCTCTCTTGTCCCAATGTTTACCTTCCATGTCTTTATTGATTGTGTGTATGCATCAGATTCAAGATTTGTCCCCTCTACTGCACTTTCCCCCTAAGTTTTAGGTACTTTCACATTCATGGGATCTTCCTCATCATGTTCTTTTTTAGCAACATTATAACACTCCAACAATTCATGAACAGTAGTCGAAGCTCTATGCACACTACACACTGGTACTACCTCCCTCGGCCCTTCTTATGAGAATATCTTGGTTGGAATGACCTGTAACACTACATCTATTAGTGGATATTCATGTTCAAATGTAGACATTACCTTGAACCTTTTAACCCACTTGTCCCAACTTGTTGTTTCTCTATGTATTTCCATCTCCAGATACTAGTTCTTTGGAATTGTATCTAGTGTATGTATAAATTTGTGTGTCCATTCCTTCTTCGGTACTGAACTCCACATGTTTAAACACTACTAAACATGACTCGTTGGGTCGTTTATCCATGTATACTTCTGCACAATATTCTCTAACTCAGTTCCAAATCTCACGTTCATTAGTCTTTGACACCGCAACCAGTCTTCCACCCCCTCTTTATGTGTTTCCCATCATTTGGCTGGGGTATCCTTCAGGACAACCTTTATTTCCAACAACCTTTGTTGTTTGGGTACTTAGAAATCAAATTCATTTACAAACATGTTTATGCCATTCAATCCATCATAGATCAGTGGATCACATAGCTCCATTTCAATTCAACAAAATGATCGAGTTATGCATGCACATCGTCTAGTTGATACTTCATGCATCCTCTGTTGCCAATGTTCCAGACCTTCCTCTAAATATGATGAACATGAAATAATGCTTATCCAAATTAGTGCACCATCTATAGTGGGGTTAACATAATCATCCATCTGTTCAGTCATGTTATATAGGTTATCAATTTCATTTCCTCTTGTTGTCTCTATGTACCTTTTTCCTTCTGCTCGGTCCAATGGTGTAGTAACCTTCAAGTCTCCTACGTCAAATATCATTTCCATCCTCTTCATATTAATGATCGATTGATTATAAAATGTCTATTAAAGTTCCATTAGTTTTTGATATGGTTGAATATCATCCACGATCTCAATGATTCAAAGTCTGCTACACTGCGCACTCGATCTATGTTCAGATGTACTCCTATCAATCGACCAATTGGTACTATCTTGTGCTGGTTTTACAATCTTAATTGAACATGAGGCTAAATTAAATTGGGTTTCCCCATCATATCCCAGGTCTTCTTTGGTAACACATTCACATCAGACCTCAAGTCCAATATAACATTATCCACATCATATTCCCCAATCTGCACACTTAATTTGAATTCTTTGTTGGTCCTCTTTCTGCACATTACCTGATTCACTATCCTTTGTGCAATATGAATTTCCCTTTCTTGCACACAATGATCAATCATTTCTATAATGGATTCAGTGAAGTTTCATCTTTCATTAACTCTACGCAACTTCTTAGGAAATCTCTTAGAGTACTAACCTTGCCAAGTGGCTTCTCTAGGATAGTGTGATCATAGACATGAGGTGTAGATGATGTTGATGCCACCTAGTCTAGTCCTAGTATCTCTTTTCTTTACCTAGGATATGCCTCCCTTTCCTGCTGAGGGTAAAATGTTGGCATAGGTCCTATTGATTTCCTTACCCATTGTTCATCCTTCTTCCCTCCATTCATTGCATCAACCCTTGTTCTAGTTCCTCCGCACGTAACAACTGCTATTCTAGGTCCTTCATTGCATTTTTCAGCTGATATTGTTTGTACATTTTGATTTGGGTTCTGGTTCTGATTTCCTCTTTCCTTCCACTTTGGGAGTATTTGAGGATATTCCTCTATCACATGGTCCAATGCTCTACAATATGTGCAGGTTGTACAAGGGTTTGGGTAGTCATGAGCTAAGTGTCTTGGTTGATTACAATTGTAACATATTATCAGTCCTCTACCTCATCGACCAAAATCTCCTATGCCTCAACCTATGACAAAATTTCCTCTATTTACTGGATTAAAACCTCTCTGATTATTATACTGTGGACCACTTCCTTCTGTCGCAACATTCTCCTCTTGAATCCTGTACATATTTGAATTTCTCTCTCTCATCAAATCGAATGCATGGAAATCCTTCTCTTCATGTCTGATTGACTTGCAGAAGTTGCAAAATAAGTTCCTTGGTGTACTCTGGTATTTATGTAGTAATGGAAACTCCATTGGATGATGTCCCCATTTATTACATATTTCACAATATCCCCCTCTTAGTAATGGATTCAGTGCTTCAGTCACCAAATACTACACAAATGCTGGGCATTTTTCCTTATGGTAGCCTTCAGTTATACACTTGATACACCATACTTGTTCTTGTTTCTCCTTCTCGTTTGTAAGTTCTTCCAATTTCATTTTCAAGGAAACTAATTGTGTTTGGACTTGCATCATCCCTCCACTGTCTCCTATAGGGGATGCTTCCAATTTCATTGAAATATACAAAGATTTAGGCTATGACACAACCTTTTGTTGAATCAATGGCCTACGGATGTGTGGTAGAAGTCCAGCAATAAACCATTCTTGATGTTGTTTATCAGGGATCTAGAATGTGAGTCTACCCATGAAATCCTTAAAACGTTGGTCATAATCCCAGACTGATTCATTCTTCACTTGTTTAATTTCCTTCAACTCTATAATGTATTGTGGCTCAAAATTTGGCTTCTTGAACTCCTTCAACAATGATTTTCTAATTTATGCTAAAGTCCTTACTTGTCCTATATGCATGGTACTCTTTAGTTTCATGTACCAGACTAGTGTGTAGCCTCTGAATGTTGTTTCCAAATGCACAATATTTACAACGTCACACTGGAAATTCTTTGCATCCCAAATTGTCTCGTAGACAAATAGATGTCTTTATGGTTCCTCTGACCCAAATTCCTAGAACTCAAGCAATTTGAGGGTGTTGTCTATCCCTGCCATGTTTCTTTGTTAGTATCTCCCCTAGGAAATGTTGGTTGACTCTAACTATGTGCACTACTTCCAATGGTCTTTCTAATACTCCTCTTTCCTCCCTTGCTAACTATGAGTGCTTTTGACAAATTTTTGAATGTGATTTATGATCTAGGTGATGCAAACAGGGTCATGGAATCGAAACATGATCCAGTATGAGTAGGAATTACCAACTCTTCTTTTATGAGACTAAACTAATAATTCTCTTCATCTCCTTCTATGTACAATATCTCTACAATTTGGATGACTGTGAAGGGTTCTCTTCCCTTAGGATCATTGTGCAACTCTCCCTTGTCATCCCCAATCTTTCACCTCTGGTACCTGCTTCCACTACGCAGTACTCCAAACTTGTCTTATTCTTCTGATACAACTTATTCGGTTCTCTGCATCCTTAGTCCCCCCTTCCTTCTTCATTATTTCCTATCTTTAGATGATCATCTTGTCATGCCACAATTCCTCTATGTGTGAAAATATCCTTAGAAATCAGACTCAATTGTCAACACACACTTTTCACACAACAACATCTTTATCCACATACCCAACGATTTCATGAACCTTCTGCGCGAAAATTTGAAGAAATACCTCTCTGAAACATTGTAGGATTGGGTACAATCCACTACAAATTCTCTAATATATCCTCCCAATACACTATCCAACCAAAAATAAGTTGCACAATAATTTTTATTGCTTACATAATTCAGTTTCCTTACCAACTCAAGAGTCTAGTTCCTCGACATTATGGTTCGATACCTTTCAGTATTCTCCACTAATATTTATAACCATTCAGTGAAAATAATTGAAAATTCATAGAAGAAAATCTCATGCAGCTCTGTGTAAACATACCCTTGAATCCATTTCTCATCGCTCATTTGAGGGTTTCTATTCTCTTTTCGAGAAAATTCTCGTTCCTTCCCTACTAGTCATTCTGATATTTCTTTCTTAGTTGGCCTCCAAAACATTTCCCCAATCACAGATTCTGGGTCCCAACAACGGAACCATTTGTTGGTGCATGGTTATAAGACCCTAGGTTCATATTATCTTAACCAACCAAACCCTTCAGACACCGGCCCTTTAGGCATCACCTACATGGAAGTGAACTCTCACCCGAGGCATCTATTGGGGCTATAGGAACCAAGTTTTTGCAGTAGTGAGGGAATGGGAGACGATCGTCTCAATCATTCTTACTTATCTGTCCTGTGTGCATTATATTGTATTTGTTCTTCCTTAGTTAGTTAATTCAGTTATATAGTACCATTATAATTTAGATTGCAACATAAACCATCTACTATAACATTCATACCTAGTGAACAATGGTCATATAATAAACAGATCTAGTCTAACTCACATAAAGGGAATATTCATGATTAATCACATAAAAGACAAGTAGACACAGTAGTTAATGTGGTTCACCCAAATTTGGGCTACATCCACAATGTTTGGATTCCAAATTATTCTTTCTATAACCGTCTTAAGCTTGCACACTGCTCTTACAATAGATATATCATACTATCTCTCTCTCTCCATCTTTCCTAGCTTCTCTATAGTGCAAGCCTCTCTCTATGACTTATCCTTAACAATCAGACATAGACTCTTCATTCTTAGCCTATTCTCTCACTCTCCTCACAAACAGTCTCTGAGCATAGAACAAAGAACTTCAAACTCATGGAACCCCTATCTTTCCAACCCATTACATATTTATACATAAATTCTAGGGCTCAAAAACCTACTTTTCTTGTCCCAAAAACCCTATTACATATTAGTTTGACTCATGACAACTCATGTTGAATCTCTATTTGAGATTTCTTTTCCCGCTTTTACTTCTGCATGTTTCTTTTTCACTTACAAGTAATGTTCTTTCTGCTTTTTCTCATCTTTCTTCTTTTGGCATGTCGAACTGCTATCCTTCCTTTTTGCCCTCTTTCTTCTCTTTCTTTATTCTCTGCTTTATTGTCCTCTTTATTATCAGGGATAGTTTTAAGGATGGAAATTTATTTTGAAATGTAGAAACCTTGGAAAATCTTATTGGTCCTTTGTATGTCAAATATAAATGTTTGGCGATATTTTTGTTAAAATACTCAAATTTCTAAGAATTTTATATAGTTTTTATAAAATTTTGTCAATTTTTAAGGTAAAATAATTTTGTCCTATAGAATTTGGGCAAATAATTTTTATAATGGCGAATCTGTTTTTGGGGAAAAATCATGGAAAATTAGCCCATGGGAGAAATTTAGCCCCTAAAATTTTCCCTGTTTATTATCTACTTAGTATGTTCTTACTACGCATTGTACTCCTGAATGTTCCTCTACTACGCACTCCTGAGACTGAATGTTCCTTTATTGCACACTTTGTTCTTTCTTCTTCTACTGCGCATATCCTCCATACTTAGGATTTACATGAAAACTGTATCCAAAATTATTGTCCAACATCAATCGAAATTTCCATCCTTTCGATTTCTTCATAGGATTCATGTATTCTTTGTATTCAATACTCCATTTGGAGTCACACTATATGAGCTCCTTTAGGGGGTTGAAAATTTTCTACTTTGAGTAACCATTGTTTGATATGCTCTTCATGATCCATAGCCTCTTCAAGAAAACTTATAGGAGAGGCTTCTTTGACATAATTTTCATTTTCCATATAATATACATATATTACTGGATATTCATGAATGAGGGGGATAATATGTCCTTGTAAAAATACCATAAGCCACTATAAGTATGAGAGATAGGGTATTTAGGGAATAAATTTGAAAGGGTTGTAGTGCACTCAATATTGATGGAAATTATATCGTATAATATACTAAATAAAAACCTAAAGATTCTCTTTCCAATGATGGTGATATATCGAAAATTTGATCACCTTGTCAAAAGGTATCTTCTCTGCAATCTACATGGACATCATGGAAAAACCCTAAAATAGTTGATTTTAAATCAAGGGTATCTTAATTTCCCGAACTCTTGTTTGGGTGATTCTTTTTTGAACTTGGATGTTTTCCAAGAGGAACTCAAATATAGAACTGGTGTATTTAAATTTTACAAACAAATCTAAAAGAATATATCTAATTATCACAACCATCTTTTTCCCTTTGGAAACCTGCAAAAAAATATCTTTCTTTCGGGCTAAAGAAATATGTATGATACCACTTATTATGATCCTTAACCCAAGAAATTGAATCACAAAATAGATATATAGAATGAGTCACACTTAATATAAAACACCATTAAGGTAGGGAAACACCTTACAATGATCCTCTTATGGAATGAATCCGCTCATGCTCACTTTCCTCTTAAGCTTGAGTGACCTCTCAATGAGTTAAGATAAAAAACAATAAACTCCAAACCTCTCATAAGGTGGATTCCATATTTATTTATAGATAATTAGGGAACCCTAATCATAACAACCTCATAAATACCCCATGGACCTTCTTTAATGAGGCCACATTACATTTATTCAATACTAACTAACATACCCGACCTTATTTAATAATAACAAACATAGTGGACCTAGTCCACTTCATGTTGAATGGAATCCACTATTATTACTCTAATGGACCCTTTGGCACCCTGTTACACCCCTAGGGAGGATCCCAACAACCTTCATCAATCTTGGAAAATTAAAAGCAAAAGAAAAAGTTGCATTTTTAGGTAAATTAATTGAAATTTAACCCTAAGCATATAAAGATGCATGAGGTTATTTGCAAGCAAAAACAAGTGTTTTCAAGTAAGTAAGAATTGTTATCACATAAATCTGTCAAAGGGTCATAGGATGACCAATTTTTTTGTTGCATAAAAACGTCCAAATGCAACATTCAAAATAGCCCATTTCGGGCTTAAAATACAAGCAGCGGGCGGGTTTATTTTTCCAACAATGGTGATCCGAAATCGGATTCAGAAGCTTGACAGGGCATGAAAAATGCTCAAAAGTGAAAGTGCTCAGAATCCGATGAAACCAACACCATTGCGTCTGTCTCGTCTTCCTGATTCCGGTGGTATATTTACTTTGTCAAACGGAGTCCGTATGGAGAAGATATCGCATTCTGTCCGAAAAGTCAAACAGGCAAAAACTTGCTGACTGTGCAGTCCGTACAATCCGTACGGATGCTGACGTGGAAGGTCCGTATAGGACACATGGCAGGTCCATACATGACACATGGAAATTCCATACAAGACACGTGGCGGCTCCAGGTGGTGACACGTGTCAGGCAGATTTGGCGTTTTGAGCATACGGTTGGACCAATTCTGAAGTGACACGTGTCACCACTAGAAGGGTGACACGTGGCACATGTGATGTTAGCAGCTGACGTGGCAGGCTGACTGGGAAGATGTACGGTGGATGATGTGGCAGGTGACAGAGCGTACGACAACGACGCGTGGCAGTGACGTGGGCCAATTAGCGGTTGACAAGTGGCATGATCTGGTTGGTTGACTTCAGCAAATCAGATGTTGACACGTGGTAGTTTTGTTGGAAAATGATTGGGTGCCACGTGGCCCAATCATGGGCTGCCATGTGGCACCTAGGTATTGGTTTGGTTTATTAATCAAAATTTTTGTGTCGACCGGATTCGAACCGGCGACCTCCTCCACGCTTAGCGCCTTCGCAATGAGCTTCCGACCAACGGGCCACCGTGTATTACTTGTTATGGGTGTGGGTTTAATTGTATTTAAAGTGATATTATTGTATATACGATGGGGGTGGTCAGGCCGGGGCTTAGCCCCGACCCACAGTCGTATTAATATAACATATGACCGATATATATAACGCGGAGTGCGCGCATTTGGTGGTATATTAAACATAAGTTTAAACCTGTGGTTCCATTGTATCACCATGTGACCCGGGCACGAATGTAAACGGTTTTGCACAGTTATGAACTGTTGGCCCGTGGGCTTATTGCAACACCACAAGACCGAGAGCCTAGTGCAGAGGGGGCCAGTGCATAGCCCAAGGGCTAGCGCTCGGCCATATGGAGCGATAGGACCACGCCTAAGGGGGCATGCACCCAGGTGGAGGGGGGATTAAACCCAATTTAACTATATTATAGTTCCAAAGTGGGTTTTATACCTAACTTTTGATTTTTAATGTTAATTAAGTCATTTTTTAATGTAATTGGGAGTTATTGGGTGGTTTTTGAGCCTAACTTCTTGGAGGAAGTTGGAGGTGGGAAACTAACTTCCCAACTATTTAACCAAGGCCATTTTGAGGCCATTGGGACAGCTTTTGAGAGAATTCAGAGCAGATATGCTGAGGAGAAGCCAATTCAAAGCCAGTTTGAGGTAGAGCAGCCGTTGAGGAGGAGATGCTATCGAACCATTTCTGAGAGCTCCGGACGTCCGAATCGCGTGCCGTTTTTTGTGCATGGTTCTAGAGATCTGGGAGAACATGACCAGATCAGTCTTGTAGCCATTCGGCATTGCAATGATGTACTATTGAACTTTCGAACATAAATAAAGAAGCCTCCCCCATAGAGAAAAGGCCCGGAGACGTAGGCAAAGTTGTGCCGAACTCCATTATCAACCTGCGTATTATGGTTTACTGTCTTTCATTGCATTTCAAATATGGATTTATGTATATGGATGTATAATTCCTTTTCTTTTCTTGTTCTTTCGCTAAGTTTCTCAATGGTTAATTAATGCATGCAAATAAAAACTCAACCATAAGTCATTCGAAAAATCCTGATGGATCAGATGGAGATTCCAGGAGAAGTTCAGATCAATGACTCACGTGTATTCAACATGTCAAAGTTGCACGAGGTCTAGTGCCAGAAAGAAGCCTCAGAGTGAAATATCAGGTGCCACACATCCTTCTCCATTGGACGATCATGATTTACTTTGAGAATTCGGGCTTCGGGAGTTTCGACTTCCCTGCTCTTGTTTTCCTCCAAAGTAGTTTCTCCCAGAGTCCATAGATCCTTTCTTCTTGTCCTCCTTAGATCGATGGTCGTCATTCACTTCAGAGCTCTAGCTCTACATGCAGACCACCCCCAAGATCTGAAGTGCCAAAGTACGTGGTAGTCATCAGTTCAGACATGTGGTGCTCTCATCAATCATGACACCTGGCATCCATCTAGCACCGACACATGTCACCTCTCTTTTCATGACACACCAACATAGTGACTTCATGCCACCACGTCAGATCATTGTCTGGGAAGTGTTCTTGTCTAGCGCCAAAATTAGCTCCATCTCCAAGCGCAGTTAGAATGATCCTAAAGTTGGCAAGAGGATAAACTTTAGAGTGGGCTCTAAATTGGCAGGGCTTCCCAAATCATGGAACACAACTAGATCAGTGACCATGCTTCATTGTGGGGACGCAACTTTATTAAGCGTTAAAATACTTGAGCAGTTCCGCAATCGAAAACGTGGTATAGAAAAAGAGCTACGTGGCGGAAGGTGGTGAATTTCGGGCTCAAAAGCGGTGTGGGTCCAAACCTCCTTCAACGAACCTGTATTCACGTGCTTATAAAATGAAAAATCTGAGAGCATCACATGGCCTCCCCCTAGGTGTTAAGCCTCGTTGCGATCCTGAGAAAAAAAGTAGCTAATGAAAAAGGAGTGGTGGTTGAAACCTCGACTCACTCCATAAATAGAAGGCATGGAGGGTCTGGACATGGAGGCATAAATGTCAGCCCGACGTGCCCCTATGGACAGTTTCTCCTATAGGCCCATGTTGATCTGAGCTCGCGTTTGACAAAAGGATACATGCACAGTCTGACAGAAGGATGCACATACGTAAAGCCTTGAATGGGATGGTCAAATCACACTCCTAGTAGTTATGGAATGATTTGATATAAATAGATCGACTTAGATTTTGTAAAGGGGGGGGTTGTTTTTCAGAGGCTGGAGAGCCAAGAGAGTTTTAGGAGCAGGGTTCTGTATTTTTCAGTTGTAAGCCCGAGGGTTTGGATTGTAAATATTATGTTATTGAAGATTCCTTTGAATTGTTTTTATCATACCGTCTTCTTAGTTTACATGTTTTTCTATTTTTATTTTCTGGATGTAATCTCTCTGATATATGGATTCCTGAGGCGGTAGAGGATATGTTGTCATCTTTCCCATCTTTCATGGTTCATCACTTAGACATTTTCTTTTTTTATTCTTGTCTGGATGTAATCTCTCTTATTTATGGATTCTTGAGGCAATGGAGGATTTGTTGTCATCATGCTCATATTTCATGGTTCATCAGATATTTTATGTTTTTCTTCTTGTCTGGATGTAGCATCTCTTTGATCTATAGATTCCTAAGGCGGTAGGGGATTTGTTTTCATCTTTCCCATCTTTCACGGTTCATCACTCAAACATTTTCTGTCTTCTTTCTCCTCATCACCACATAAATCCTTTATCTGATAGGCAGTTTAAATTCCTTCATTATTCATGATACCTATGACTCCATAGTCTAACGGTCCCAACTGATCTGCAATTACTTTTTTTATCTTTCCCTCTCCCTGCAGTCTTACTAATCCACCTACTCAAACCATTTTAATCCATTTACCTTTTTTTGATGGGTACTGGGCTTATCCTCTTGTAGTCGAAGGGTGACTCTCAGTGCTAACAAGCACTTTGAGGAGATCATGATTTTTTAAGAAAATAATATTTTTTCTCTTTTTTAACATTTGATATAATTGTTTTATAGCTCACTTAGTTGGTAGTTACTTTTAGAAATAGAGATCTTGAGTTCAAGTTTTTTTCCTAAGTTACCTTTTATTTAAAGTGCATGTATCTTAAGTTATAAAGTAACTTTATTGTTCTTTTTTAAGTTACTTGTTTTAAAAAGTGTATGCAACTTAAGTTAAAAATCAACTTTATTGTAAAGTGAACATCACTTAAGTTATAAAAGCAAGTCATTGAAGTTATAAAAGTAATTTATTTGTAAAAATGGGATTATAGGACAAATTTAGAGAATGAGGACAATTGTTTTTACTTTTTAAAACTCAGTGACCTCATCATGCACCCATCAACATGGGGGAAAACCTCCACCTATCATATGGCACAATGGTTAACATTTAGAATTTTTATGCCTTTCTTTAGACATTATAATTTTGTCATCTAGAGTTTGTTTTAATGTTGTGTTTTTGAACAACATAGTTTTTTGAGCTCTTTCTATCTAAATAGTTAATTTATACATTTGAAACCATCTTACTTTCATATTATAATATGTCCATTCCAAGTGACATTCTACTGACTAGTTCAAACTAATTCTCATGGAAATTTCATATGGGGGGTTTACTAATAAGTAAGGGAATTTTTCAGATTATCTTGGGAATAGAAATTTCTCCCTTTGAACCATTAAAAATATCCAAATGGGATAAAAGAAATGATGTAGTATGTGCATTAATAGGGATGTCAATCTCTAGTGATTTACAATTTCACCTTCAAGGGATTGGAACCCTAGATGAAACTTAGAAAAAATTGAAAACCGTGTTTGGTAAACAACCAAATTCAATCTCACTAGATTGAAAATCAACTTATTTCCTTAAAATCCTAGTGACTTCTCTTGCAGTAAGTATTTTCTATTAAATTTTAAGACACTTGTATTTTTTCTTGTAGAATGTGGTATAAAAGAAGATGATGATCAACTCATTTTTTCTAACCAAGTTGTATATATTTGATATCTTTGGGTCATCATCTCCTCCCTCAATTTTTAGTCCTTATAGAGATGACATGAACAAACTTTGGCCTAAGTAGTTTGGTCATTTGAACTATAGCTCCCTGTAATAGTTATGTAAACAATAGTTGAGTACTTTCTTGTAGAGATGGTGTTTGTTTTGATTGTGTTCTTGATAAACATCATTGGAACAATTTTGAAAAATGTGCATCTTGACATACATAGGTCCCCTTACAGCTTATTCATAGTGATTTGTGTGGTTTGATTCCTTTTGCTTATTTCTCTAGG
This sequence comes from Picea sitchensis, assembly GCA_010110895.2. Lineage (NCBI taxonomy): Eukaryota > Viridiplantae > Streptophyta > Pinopsida > Pinales > Pinaceae > Picea > Picea sitchensis. The sequence continues at coordinate 42,543 of SNQJ01S0053474.1, read as the reverse complement.
TTCAATTAGTTCTTAGACTCCATTTATTACCTTTATATATGCACTTGGGTTTATTTCTTAAAACTTAAGAGAAAATGTTTTGACATGTTTGTACTACAAGAACCTTGTAGAAAAGCATTTTGGACATCAACTTGAAAAGGTTAGAATAGATAATGGTGGAGAATATGTTAACACTACATTTACAATGGTGGAGAATATGTTAACACTACATTTACAACTTACTACACTACAAATGGCATCTTATGCACACACTATTCATACAAAACCACAAAAAATATTTTTTGGCTAAGAGAAATAATCACACATTAAAAGAAATGGAAATATGTATGATCCAATCTAAGGAATTAAGCTTTCATTTTTGGGAAAAATCCATTAATTATGAATATTACATAGTCAATCACACTCCACAAAGACTTCAAAAGATATAACACTAGAAGAATCATGAGTAAAATTAAAACCAATTGTAAGTCACTTTCATGTCTTTAGTAGTGAAGCCTAGGCTCACATTCTTTAAAAGAAAAGGAAAACATTGAAACTTAAGAGTGAGAAGATCACTTTTGTTGGATACTCAAGATGCAAAAGGTTATATAATTATTCAACATAATTCAATGGAAATCATTGTTAGGAGAGGTGTCAAGTTTAGTGAAAGTCCATCGACCCATGTGATTAATTGAGTGTTTGCGCCATCTTCTACCTATGATCCATCTTCGATGCTTATGACATATCCTTTTCCCTTTTCTATCCCCTCATACCTAATTCCCTACATATTTTCTTCTAGACATGATAGTGATGATGAAATATGTCTTACTCTTACTCACCCTCCTCTAGTTAAGTCCATTTAACATGAATCTCACACTAATGCCATAGCTTCCTAGATGGGTTAGTACAACATGAAAATAAACAAATGATGTTGCTAGTAATCCTTCTCATCAATGTTGTACCATGCATGTTCCAAGGGCCCAATGAGCCTCCTTTCTTTGGCTCAAGTTTTAGAGACTGTGATATAAAAAAAATTACAAAATTTTGTGTCATCTATATGTAACATCCTCCACCCAACCGAGGGTCATTACTAATTATACCTCATGAAAAATGAAAATTTATACTAATTAAATAATTTCCTGTAGCTTACAACTATGAATTACATACATATTTAATTGTTAAATGTTAACATTATTTCAATGCATATACAACATGCTAAAATGAACATTAAATGAAACTAACAACTCATTACAATAACATATAAATCATACTCAAGTATGCATAGTTCATGCACAACAATTTAACTCATAAATACACACAAAAGCATGATAAAACACTTATCTTTTATAAACAATTGTGCAACTAGATTCTTGGGATGGAAATTCCACCCAACCATATATTGATTGTTCCACATCTCAACAACCAGTCACCCCTGAGCTGAGGCTAGTAATCCACAAAAGAGGGTGGGCTCTCACTGTCCACTCACAAGTCACAATTCTCACAATCCAATGATATTCTTCTACAACTATCCTAATTTTCCACTACCTCTTTTCCTCTTGACCTTCCCAACCCAAGGAAGTACCCCTTCATCGATCTCAATATCTTGAGTATCCCATTTGTTTATCACAGTCTCTCTGGCACATGTAACTAGGAATCTCTCAGTTGGTAATCACAAAGAGCTTGCTGCTAGGAAAAAAAATACCAACAAACAACGACAAACATTTTTTGTTACAGTGGATCCTCAACTCTTTAGACCTAACAATATAGGTCTCCAATCCTCAACTCCAAAACACTTCAAATACACTTCATCATGATCTATAATTTTCCCTCCATGGTTTTTCCACATCTAAGCTCTCTTTCTTTCTCTCTACTTGTTGTTCATACATACAAAAATGAATGTGTAAAACTATTGTAGATACTCATATGAATTTACTCTCCTTTGGATTTATTTCTTGACTCACATACTTCCCCAACATAATTGTATTCAACCCCCTATGTTCCCAATAACTATGGGATATGACCACTCACACCCACTCTCTTTATTCAATGACTGACTTTGGGAACACTCAATAAAAAATTAGAAGGTTCATATACCAATAACAATTTTAGGAAAATGGGTTGAATTAATATACATGGGTATTTCCCCCTTGGACCCCTCTTCACCATTATCCTAGGATCTCCCCCCTCTTGTGGATTAATTCATCTCCCATCTCTATCCATCTCCCCTTAGCATGTAGCATCACATTTTTATTTTTAAAACTTGGAAATACAATTTGCATATTACATTGCTTGGTCGTAGCCACATATTATATCTACATTAAGCATTAATTAATATAGGAATTATAGTGGGGATGTTACATCCCCCCTCCCCTACAATTATGCGCCATCATCGGTCCACACTATGCCGATATACATATATGCAAATTGACTTCACAATACTTAGAAAATAAAATCTACAAATTCACAACTCCAGTAGCAGTTCCAACCATAATCTCCTATTCCTCTCAACTCGTTGACCCAAGGAATGCACCATTCATTTATCATGGATAAACTCAGGGATTTACTATCTGTTAATTAGGGAAAACCCAAGGAATGAGTCATTTTTTTATCAAGGCCCCTCGTGTTGTTGGGTAGGACTCTGAGATGTGGGTCCAAAACTCTAGTTGCTCAAAATTAAGTTTTTCATTTTGTTTTCTTCAAAATTGTCAAAACTTTACGGGTATTCTTCCTGCATGTTTTCTTCATGCTCCCATGTAGCATATTCAATATCATATCAGGTCCATTGAACCTTTACCATCCATATGGCCTTGTTCCTTAGCACTTTGACTTTCCATTCCTTGATGCATATTGGTTCCACCCGGAAATCCCCTTCGTCTTCCACCTGGATCACATTCCAATCAATTATGTGGTTAGGTTTAGGCACATATTTCTTTAACAATTACACATAAAATTCATTATGCACTCTCATGGATGCAATAATTTCTATCATGTATGAAACTGACTCTATCTTTTCTAATATTTCAAAAGGTCCACAATATCTCGCTGCTAAATTCGGGCAACTTCCTAATATTATCAAACTTATTTTCTCCTTCACTTTTAAGAACACATGTTCTCCTATTTAAAATCTCTAAACACTCTATTCTTGTCCGCATAACTTTTCTACTTGTCTTGGGAAACCTTTAAATTCTTATTAATCTTTCTCATCTTCTCTTTCATTTCCTTTAACAAATCCAACCCAACAACTTTTTTGTATGCTGGATTATCCCAGTTCACTGGTGTGTTACATTTTCTTCCATACAATGCTTCAAATGGACTCATTTTCAATGAGGTCTGATAACCATTATTCTAGGAAATTTCCACTATGTGGATATATTCATCCCACTTTGATGACTGATCCATCACATACATTCTAATCATTTCCTCAATTATTCTGTTAGTCCTCTCTATTTTCCCATCAAAATTTGGGTGATATGCTGTGATAAGATTTAAATTTTTCTCAAATCCCTTGGACAAACCTTTCCAAAAATTGGATGTGAACTTTGGATCTCTATCTGACACTATTGCCTTCAGTACCCAATGTATCCTCACAACTCTTTTCATATATATCTCGGCAATATTTCCTACCTCGTGTGTTTTCTTTACTAGAATAAAATGTGTTTCTTTAATTAATTTATCTACCACCACCATGATGGAATCATGTTGCATCACTGTTATGAGCAAATTTGTAATAAAATCAATTGTAAAAACTTCCCACTTCCATTATGGAATGGGAAATGGATGCAACAAGCGCACTAGATGCATATGCTCTGTCTTCACTTTCTGGCATTCTATGCATATAGCTATGTAATTAGCCACTTATTTCTTCATTCCTGGCCAAAAGTATTGGCTTCTCACAACTGCAATTGTCTTATGATATCTTGAGTGTCCCACATATGGAATGTTGTGAATTTCCTTTAGCATTGCATTTTTTTAGCTCAATCCAATTAAACACATATAATTTTCCTTTGTACATGAGAATTCCATCTTCTTTCATCTCATAAAAATTAAATTCATACTAAAAATTACCTTGATATCATGTCTCTTTTAATTTTAGATATTGATGATCTGAATTCGTTGTTGCAAATTTTTTTTCTTTCAAATTAGTCCTATACATACTGATGGTTGCAATATTCACTTCATGAGCTCTCCGACTGAGTGCATCCTCCACTTGATTTTCTTTTCCTTCTATATGCTTTATTTCAAAGTCATGCTCACTAAGAAATTCAAGCCATATAGTTTGTCTAGAATTTAAGGTTGGTTGTCCAAACAAATGTTTCAGACCACAATGGTGTGTCCTTAGCTCAAATTTATTCCCCACAAGGAAATGTATCCACATTTTTAATGCATGTACAATTGATTTTAATTCTAGATTGCGGGTAGCATAATTCTTCTCATGATATTTTAGTTTTCTAGACTCATAGCATACCACATGACCCTTTTGATAGAGAAGTCCATCGAGCCTTTCCTTGCATGCATCAATGCAAAAAATCTTCATCTTCATCTGGATCCACAATATTCAATATTGGTGCACTTGTCAATATGTCTTTCAACTACTGAAATATTTCTTCACATTTGGAAGTCCATTCAAATTTCACTCCCTTCTTTTTCAAATAAGTGATTGGACTTGCAATCTTTGAAAATTGTTTTATGAATATTCGGTAATAAACAACAAGACCCATGAATGATTTAACCTTTATCACATTCTTTTGCATTGGATATCCTCCAATGGTCTCTATCTTCTCAGGATCCACTGCTATCTCTTTTGTTGAAATAATATGCCCCAAGTAGTGAATCTTCTTTTGATAAAAGATGCACTTACTTAGCTCAACATACAACTTATTCTCCCTTAAAAATTGAAACACCATTCATAAATGTTTCTCATGTTCCTATTCTAACTTAGAGTAGATGAGTATATCATATAGGAATAGAATCACAAACTTGTCCAGCTACTCCCCGAACACTCCATTCATTAGACACATAAAAAATGTTGGTGCATTTGATAGTTCAAATGGTACTTCCATGAATTCATAATGCCCATATCTTCTCCCGAACTCTGTATTTTTGATATTTTCTTCCTTTATTCTCACTTGATGATAAATTGATCTCAACTAAATCTTTGAAAAGATTCTTGCACCTTTTAGTTGATCAAACAAATCATCAATTTGTGGAAAAATATATTTTTTCTTTATTGTGACCTTACTAAATTGTTTGAAATCAATACACAACCTTAAGGTTCCATCTTTCTTCTTTACAAAAATAACTGGGTCCCCCCAAGGTGACACACTTGTCAATTTTCACATGCAACTATATGTGACTAGTTTTCATATCTGAAAATTTCTTCCTAGTGATCTAAAACTAAAACCATAGCTATTATCACTGAACAATTTTACACTGAAAATTATTGACTGAAATTATATGAAGTGGAAACACAAAGGATCAGAGATGAGTCATCAACACATATGAGAGACAAATTTCAGTTCTATAACCTTGTTAAATTTAGAAATTATGACGGAAGAAAACACCCTCCCAACCAGTACAATATGACCAAATTTGAGGACAACCTTGTCCTCTCAGCCAAATATCACCAAAATATGAGGAAAACCTTTCCCTCCAATAACCACACAAATAAAAAAACCAAACCTCATCAATATCCCTAGAAATTTCTTCTACCCACAAATTTGTTGTATACCACCTGTACGACCTCCTGACATCACCTGTCAGCCTGTACGGACCTATATCTTCCCATAAAAACTCTGTATGGATGTACGTGACTGTTCCCACTGCAACACGCTTGCGTACTCGTTTGTTCCCACTGCAACATGTGTACATAAGCGATTGTTCCTCAACCCTAGGCGATATTTTCCACCATGTAGAATTTTCCTTTGTTGAAAACACCAAGCTAACTAGCACAAGTGTAGACTCACTTATGTTAACTCCATTATTCCAAAATGATCAATTGTCACAAGAAATTCTATCTTTTATATACAGGTCCAATGAGTGAGTTTAGGAACCCATTCTAAACTCAATAATTAATTAGAATATTGCATTACTCTTTGTGGGTGTGACACCCCATCACAAGCCCACAAACCCCATCAAATTTTCCATGAGAACCTAGCCTTGTTTCAGGGCCTATTTCATAGAAATGAAAGGATGATATGGTCCTAACGAATATTCCCACATTCCTAACACCTTGGCCTCTTATGGGAATACCTCTTGAAGCTACAACAAACAAAACTCCCTCTTAGAGAGGGAGGTATCCCGTCCACCATCATCTATATGTAGCTCTTTCTCCCACTCTAGAAGTGACTCTGTCTCCTCTACCATAAATACACTCCAATCCTCTTGAATGAATACGCCCTCTATCATTGAAATAAATCCTACTCTTTAGTCCTCCTAGCTGGTTGCATCCACAGTTACTAAAGTGAATCCTACTCCTCTGTCTTTCTGACTATCTTCCTCCTCTATCACTATAGAAAAACTTGTTGAAACAAATGAATCCTCCATGGAGGGCACACAACTCCTAGAATCCTCCTGCTTCTAGACCTCCTCTCTAACCTCCTCAATCCATGGCACCTACCTATTAGTCCTGGAAGATTCTTCTCTCCCACCTGAACCTGAGGGGGAACTCCCTCTGAATGGATGAATCTCCCTCTGAGCCAACTGACTCTCTCTAATATTGAGATCCCTTTGAGTTTGCATGCTCCCTATTAAACCTAACTCCTTCTAAGTTTGTACAATATTTGAGGCCACATACTCTCTATAAACCTGCTAACCTCCTATGAAGTCTAATCTTCTCTGAATTGTATTGGGAGGATGATCCTCCCTACTTGATCCTGAGGGATGTCTCCCTCTAAATTATGGCTCCCTATGAGTCGACAGTACTGGTTGTGCCACCTACCTCACCACTGGTGGAGCTAATTTCTCCCTTTGCGCTACTAGTGGGGTTACCCGCCTCACCACTGATGGAACTACATGTCTCACAACTGGTGGAGCCACCTTCTCCTCCTCATATTTTTTTTTTCTCATGATAGTCACAATATGCATATGATTTCCCCTCATCCTATATAGGTTTCCTTCCCTAAATCCAAGAACCATTGATGATTTGAAGCTAGATCATTTGGGCACAATAATAACTATCCATCTCGAAAAAATATATGGTACCCCTTCTTCTCAATATTCAATACTGAGAGAACACTCCTCCTGAGTTCTGGCACTCATAACAAATTTGACACACTCAACACCTCTCCTGACTCAAGCCTGAATGATACCATACCATATCCTCATACTACATTCTTAATTTCCATACCAATCTCCACACACAAGTCTAAGACAGTATATGTGAAGTTGTCAAATAACTCTCTAGCACCTATCGTATGGAAAGATTCTATGTTATCCACCAACCAGGTCTCCCTACTGGAGACTATACCTAAAAGGGAAGAGTCCAACAAGATATCCCTCTAGAACCTATCTGCAACCTCATCAACCCTTGTTATTGATGCTTTCTACCTTCTTCCTCTTCCCATTCGGTGTGGACACTGAGAATAATAATGACCAAAGTCATGGCACTAAAAACGTCTTATCCTTCTAATATCCTTCCTCCACCTCAGTTCTAGGGATTCTTCTCTCTCGGGAGAATCCCTTCTCCTAGGAGAACCTCTTCTTCCCTTCCTAGTGTGGGTTGGAAGGGCCTGGTTCTCATCACTATTATTCTTTTCCATACCATCCATATCATACCTAGATACTAACCAAGTCTCCTCTTGGATAAAATTTGTCTATAGTCTATCAAATTTTGGTAACTTCTCTCATACAAATATCCCCTACAAAAAAGGTTCCCAACACCTGGGAAGACCTCTTAATGCCATATTCACCAACTTAGCATCCTCCACCTTATCCCTAATGGCCATAAGTTGATCTCAGATCTATGTAATCTTCATCAGATAGTTCACAATTGTGTCCTAACTGGACATCATGAAAACTTTAAGTTGATGCTTCATATGCAACTTCCTTCAAGTATTCCCATTATGTTATAGACCTACCAGAGCATCTAATGTATACTTGGAATATGTCTTCTTAGCAATGTGAGGAATCAAGTGATCCTTCATGGATTCCAGAAACACTCATTTTTCCTTCGCTTCCCTCTTCTTATGGAATGCTAAATATACTGGATCTATTGGGCTAGGGACCACATCCTCAACATACTCTTTGAGGTCATTCTCCTCCAACAAGAGAAGAACCCTAACCTTCCATGCCTGGAAGTTTGTTGCGCCTTCCAACTTGTCCTCAAGATTCAAAGTGTTCATAATATTGAACTTCTCGGAACAAGAACAACACTCCTATAGTGTTGTAGCCAAAACATGTGATCTAGGTGGATATCGGTGGCTACCCACCTATTCCAACTGGCTCAAAACAGTCTTCTAACAATTTACTATTTTTTAGCAATATTTCAGTTCCTAAAGTTCCAGGTTCATTTTGAGGGCCTAAATAAAGTTTTTTCGGGGTAGAGCACCTCAATGATAGTCGAAGGCTTTCATTTATCCCCAAAAATTAATCTCCTTGATGATACCTTTCCAACGAACTATCAGGTGCCTGAATTGGAGACCGTATGCCAATGTTACACCCCCAGGAAGTCGATACACCAAACTACCCAAAATGGGGTCCACAAAACTGTTGGATATTCATCTTCCAGGGTTAGGTTTTTGGATTTTCTTTATGTTAAAAAGGAATTTAGATCCTCATTGTAATCATCTTCTGGAAAATGTGAGAAAACATCACATCTCTTCTCAAAGATAAGATGCCACCATTCTAGTGAGTCTTTCATTCTGTATTTCTATAGTTTTGTGCATTTTACTCATGAATAGAAATTGTGTATTATCGTATATCTGTGTTTATGGTTATATCTCTAATAAATATTTGTTATATTATTGGATATATTATACATCTCTGTACATTTCTTTATTATATCTCCTCTCTCATTTCGTGCCAAAAATAATCTGGATCAAAATGTGTCTCAAGGCGACCCCATTCTCTTCAAATACCAAGCTATGATACCATGTTTTTATATGCAACTCTATAAGACTATTTTTCATAATTGAAAATTTCTTCCTAGTGATATAATAGTAAAACCCTAGCTATTATCACTGGACAATTCTACACTGAAAATTGTTGACTAAAATTATATGTAGCAGAAATAGAAAAGATCAGAGATGAATCACCAACAGATATGAGACATAAATTTTAGTTATGTAACCTTGTTACCTTCAAATATTCCGAGGGTAAAACTAACCTTCCCAACCAGTACAATATCACCAAATATGAGGACAACCTTTTCCTCTTAGCCAATACAAATATCACTGAAATTTGAGGACAAAATTGTCCTCCAATAACCATAGAAATCATAAAACCTAACCTTAGCAATATCCCTGGAAATATCTTCTTCCCACAAATCTATTGCAAACCACTTTTATGATATGTTGACATCACCTATCATCATTGACGGACCTACACCTACCCAAAAAAATTCTATAGGGATGTATGTGACTATTCCCACTGCAGCCCACGTACATACACGATTGTTTTGACTATGACCCATATACATACGTGACTGTTCCCAATGAAACCTTCATACATGCAATAAAACATGTATGGACACTTCATATGATTCACTCCACTCATACAATTTCTTCCTTCTGCAACTGCCTCTCTCTCACACATGTGTGGTGTGATTTTCACTGCCAATAATAGAAAATAGAGAGTCCTCAACCCTAGGCCAAATTTTCCACCATGTGAAATTTACCTTTGTTGAAAACACCAAGCCACCTATCACAAGTACATACTCTCTTATGCTAACTCCATTCTTCCACAATGATCAAATGTCACAATGAATTCTCTCCTTTATATACAAGTCCAATGAGTGAGTTTAGAAACCCCTTCTAAAATAAAAAAAAATAATTAGAATATTTAATTCCTCTTTGTGGGTGTGACACCCCATCACAAGCCCACAAATCCCATCAACTTTACCATGTGGCCCTAGCCTAATTATGGGGCCGATTTCAATGAAACTAAAGGATGATATGGTGGAAACGAATATTCCCACATGCCTGACACCTTGGACTCTTATGCGAATACCTCATGAAGCTACAATAAAAAAAACACTTGGGTGTATATACCCCTTTCTTAACTATTCCTCAAGCTACAACTGCAACTCCTTCAAATCTGGTGTGCCTATTTTGTATGGTGTCTTGAGCACTAGGGAAACTCCTGGAACTAAATCAATAGAGAAATCAAAGTCTCTCTTTGGTGGAAATCCCGATATTTTCCTAAAAACATCTTCAAAATCCCTTAAGATTAGATGGTATTCAATGCTTGCCGCTTTATCTCTGGCTTTCTCTTCCATAAGGGTTGCAAACATATGACATCCCTTCCTGAAACTATTTTTAAACTACATAGTTGAAATCTCTCTAACAACTATAACTCTTGGAATTCCTTGAATATTGTCTTGGTGCCCTTCTTCATCAAGACATGTGATTGTCTTGTTGTAACAGTCTAGCACAACATGGTGTTTTTCCAGCCAATCCATGCAAATTAGAAAATCATAGGAACTGAACGATATGACATTTACATCTACCTTTGTGTCGAGCCTATTCATGTCTATTAGACAATCTTTAACCAAGTCATTGATTTTCCTCTAACATCCCGAGTGAACTAACCAACATTGATTATGCTTACTCCTTTGTAAGTGAAATCTTTCAACAATGTTAGCATTTATGTAACTATGGCTAGCTCCGGGATCAATTAAAATTTCTATATGATGTTTTTCAATCTTACCTTCCACTTCAATCATGGGGGATTGATATTCAGATTTCTTGTTGTCCAAGGTTCCATGAATCCTTGGCATGTTTCCTCCCATGTCTTCCACTATTTCATCCTCTTGAATGTTGTGGGAAGTCCTAATTCTTTCTCCTCTATGAGGTTAGTCCCTATATACATGATTTCCCTCACATCCCCAACATTGTATAGGATGTTGCCTTGGCCTTTTCCCAAATGAATCTGCAGTCTTTTTCTCATTTTGGACTGATTGACCTTGTTGATTTGCTTGGGTGTTGTTCTTGAAAAAGGGTGGCTTAAAACATTTCTTCCTTTGATCCTTTTTACCCTTCATCTTGTCATTCCAAGATTTTTTTAAAAATAGCCTTCCTATGTTGTGCTCATAAAGATTCCTTTCTCTCCTTATGGATTCCTCCAATGTTTTAGAGTTATCATATTGAATCTTGTCATTGTAGAAGGAGGGTAACCCACTTAGAAACCTTTAGATTTTTACCTTCTCATCCTTGATGAAGTCAACATACTTAAATATTTCAAATAACCTCTTTTCATATTCGTCCATTTCCATTCTTCCTAACTTGAGTTCAAAGGGATCTTTCATATTCCTTTCATTTTAATGCTCGAACAAATATTTCTCTTCAAAATATCCTTCGAACTGCCTCCATGAGATTGTCTTCTCATCAAGGTTATTGGGTTTCTTAAACTTATCCCACCACGTGGTTGCCTTTCCTTGCAAGTGGTAAGTTGAAATTATAGCTTCTACCCTTGAGGGGTAATCATGCAATTGTAAATATTTCTTCATTTCCAATAGACATGCCTTGACCTCTTCACCTTTCCTGTTCTCACCATTGAAAGTTGGTGGCTTTATTTTCTAGAGTTCACCTTACAGGATGTTTACCTCAGGTCTTCTCCTTTTCCTCCTAACAAGAGACACACTTGGGATGATCCATGGCCCTAAAACTTCATGATTTATTCTAGTGGATTTCCTTGGATAATGATGACACCTACTCATGCTTCTTGACTTCCTATCATTTCCATGATCATCCTTTTTTCTTTGGGATCTAGATGATGTCACTTGTCTAGAACTAGCCACTGGCCCAGTGCCAAAGTATTTGTTGAATTTATTATGAAACATATTCAAACTTTGAAGTATCTCCTCCTAAGCCTTCATAGTCTTTTTCATTATCATCTCTATATCTCTACACTTCCCTATGCAGGCTTCTCATAGTTATAGGATCCTTCCTGCCTCTTCTACCATTTGATTTTGTCTCATCATTTACCATGATGACATGCAGACTATTATCTCTTCCTCATGGTTATAATATCCCTGAGCATCATCCATAACTCCATTCCTCATAGAATAACCAAATTTTATTTCATGTACCTCTAATTATGCAAGAAATGTGCATGTAATAATTACTGTTAGAACATGCATAACATAAAAGATTTCATCAATTAGAATACATGTTATTGTTTATCCCAATTTATGGAGGACAAAATGCACTGGATCAAAATATGATTCCTTAGAGTAATTCCTCTTTAAAATAAATTTCCAATGGATTCACCCATTCCTCAATCTGAGTTCTGAGTGAAAAGTTACAACATTTACATGCTGTAATTTCCACTCTTTTACTGTTACATAAATATATTTATTAATTTATGGAAAATTTTATTTTCCAAATAAAAATTTTGGGTTGACACATGTCTTCTACTCCTCAATATATTTCCAACGACTATTCACTTGCTTAAATCCGAGCTCCAAGCTGAATGTTATGGTCTGAAGAAGTTTTGACTATTTCACTCAATTTACCCTTATATACTACAAGTGTCTTCTTTTTCTTCCTGCACATTTTACATACCTAGATCCTAAATCTGGCTCCATCGTTGTATTCTATGGTTCATATGATTTCCATAGATTTATCCTGAGCCCCTTCTGAGCATGGAGTGATTCCCTCTAGAATTAAATTTGTGCCAAAATTTTACCCTTACTGTTTTGGCTGTAACTTTCTCATACGAGTTCTATTTTGCAACAATTTAGTTCATTGGATATCTCTCTCCAAGTTCTTTTATTTGAGATTTAGAGACAAGTTGTACCTTATTACACTCTATCATCATGGGTTTTGATTAGATAAAAATGTCATTTAGGCCCTCAAAAATGACCCCCAAGTTAATGACCTTCAAAAACCACAAAATTTTGGATAAAGTTGATTGTTTTATTGATGTAAGAACCCTTTAAATTCAATTCGTTGATCTCAATTCAGAATAAATCTGAACCATTGATCTACTAAACCTTGGCTCTGTGACAGATACGTGGCATTGCCATATCAACAAAGTTTTGTGTCATGGGTGCATTTGGCACCTAATTGGGCCTTAATTATGCCAGCTAGGGGGGATGAAAATGTCCATCACAGGATTGTTATTCCCGCATTTTCTTTATGGAGATGTCAATTATTCCTTCTCTCATGGCTAAAAATGTCTGAGGTGGTATAATTATTCCCACGTTGTCTTGATCGAGACGTCAATTATGCCTGCTATGGGGGGAAAAATGCTCGGCATGGGATAATTATGCCTGCTCTACCTCTAGACATCAATTAAATGCGAATGGACAAGAGATATGAACAGTAAGTACACAGATTAATGGATGGACATAGTACATATTATGAGTTTGCATGATGTGGGAAAGCTGGACAGTACTTGAACGAGATCAGTTGTGCCGCCAGATAGGCTATGATAAAATTTGAAGTCAGATGTTGGTTAATGTGACCAGGGATGATTTTAAGGATGGAAATTTCTTTTAAAATGTAGAAACCTAGGCGAATCTTAGCAATCTTTCATATGCCAACTATAAATGTTTGGCGATACTTTTATAAAAATATTCAATTTTCTAAGGATTTTATATAGTTTGTATAACATTTTGGCGATTTTTAAGGTAAAATAATTTTATCCTATAGAATTTGGGCGAATCATTTTTAGAATAGCGAATCTCATTTTGGGAAAAACCATGGAAAATTAGCCCATGAGCAAAATTTATCCCCTAAAATCATCCTTGAATGTGACCTCTGAAGTCATATGATGGTTGGTCTTGACCGATGCTGCCATGTCCCAGAGTTTCCTTTTGTATAAATAAGGGATAGTAGTCCATGTCATAATAAATAGTGCATTGAGTGGTTAAGTCTGTGTAATCTGAGTGCTCCAAGGGTTTCTCAGGATGCTGAATCCATTTATGCATTAAAAAATGCAAGTTAAACAACATAAAATTGTGATATGGCCTAGATTTGGATAACCATATTCAGGTGAAAAATTCCAATTAAACATAGAACGTTTAGAATACGCCACCATGGGGGAAAATTGGGAAGGATTTAGTTGATTGAATCAGAGGTCACAATATTGCACACGAATGTGGTTGTTACCACTAGTAAATAAGAAGCACTCTACATCAACATTGACAGTCCAAGAGGGCACAAGACAGAGAAATGGGGAGTCTCCAAAAACATTGGGAGGACAAAAGAAAATGGAGCACATATTTAGAGGAGGAATCGATGATGCCAACAATTTCAAGGGAATGTGACTGTACAAGGAGACATGAGATAAAGTAGTTCATGAGAAGCAATATGTGTGGGTTGGTCAGGCCAAATGAGAGTTGAAAGTGTTTGACCTAGGTATAGGATACCATGACCATTTCTTAGCAACAATACCATAACAAATGGTAAACATACACCTTTTTGGTATCAATCCTATCCATCCCCACCATAATCGTCTTCCTTGAGATTGTCCCCAATACTTCCCCTGCTCTGTTCCCACATAGTGGTGAACCCTCCATATCCATATTTCATTTTGTGTCTTCCGTTAGACCCTTCAGTGCATTACCAATTTTGGAACCCATTGGCACTATAAGTTGCTTCAGTACCCACCCATAGTGTGAAGCTGGTGACTAGATAAAACACCCTTATGAGTATCGATTGCAGTGGACGATTAACAACAACAAGGAGAATTGTGCCGGAAGTACTAAGCATCACCTCAAAGATATGAAAACTGGATCAAAGACCTATGCATACATGTAAATTTAGTTATGATATACTTATGTAAGAAACCTATGGGTAACGGTGGTCCCCACAGGGAACATAATATATAAGGTTGTAATAACTGGCTAGAGGACTTGTGAATACATGTAAAGTTGGTTACGATCCACTTATGTAAGAGACCTATGTGTCACGATGGTCCCCATTAGGAAAATAATATATAAGGTTGTAAGTTGAGAGATAGAAAAGGAGAGGCTTTTTAAAGATTCCTCAGGAGGAATCTTCATAGAAGAGAAAGTTGTAGAATCTGTATTACAGTTTGCCCAATTTTGTAATGGAGATTGTATTTGTGATGTCTGTCATGTAAATATCCTTCAATATTTATAAGGAATTAATGGAAGATCAATAATTTTTTTGAATCATACTTGTATTATATGTGATGCTTGTTGTGATATTTAGTGATCTTATTTTCAATATTTAAGTGATATTTAATTCATCTCTTTAATAATGTATGAATCTACCTACAAGAAATATTTATATTTCAAGTTTTTTTTATGAGACAAAAATCATTCTATTGATATTTCTTGTGGAAATGACATATACATTGACAATATAGCTTCTAATTTTAACATTAGCATCCATTTCCTTTATAGACTACCTCTATCATACAAGACTATAACCTATGCTTATGAATTTGACTCTTACAATCATCCTTATACAGGTCATTGTTTAAACAAATAGTTCCACAACTTTGTATTGATGCTGAGAAAAAACCATGAGACAAACTCTCTCTTGTTGGACTACGATTTCCATTGGATCAAAACTCGTAGGCATTAATATCCTCCACAATAGCTAGAGTTAGGATCCAGGAGAGGGGGTTAACCAATGTTGTGAAACTTGTGGAAAGTGATGAACTCAATGTCTAACATCTCTAACTTTACATAAACAAAAATTAAAACAAGACCAAAAATCCATTCATCAAAAAATATGTAAGAGTATCAAATCTGTAGGAGTATGGTCCTTAATCTCATAAACAAGAAAAATAAAATTCCTCGAAAATGAGTGCTTCCTTTGATAATTGATCAACTTTGTGGTAGAATTCTTGGTAGACATGAACACAATACACCTCTTCAAACACTATTTTCTTTTCCACAATCCTATTGAAAATAGGCCCCAAATCCAAGTTAGAAATGTTACTTACCATTCGCCCAGTCCATCAGAAGTTTGGAGTCATGAAAGACCTATATCCTCTTAACTTGCCTATCCACTACAACCTTAGTTAATATGTAGATGACATGGAGCTATGCTCTATTGTTTGTACCAAAACCTACCCAATGTTGTATTATACCTAAGATTTGATTTGTGCAAGTTGTTGGGGATGATGTTTATCCTAGTAGACCTGGTCATGTTGTTTATTTTGCAATTGCAATTTTAAAAAGGGAGGATGTGTAAAAGAGAAAAAAANCAAAACCTACCCAATGTTGTATTATACCTAAGATTTGATTTGTGCAAGTTGTTGGGGATGATGTTTATCCTAGTAGACCTGGTCATGTTGTTTATTTTGCAATTGCAATTTTAAAAAGGGAGGATGTGTAAAAGAGAAAAAAAATTCCTTGTAATTTGGAAGGTATAAACTGTACTAAGTGACTAAATGAAAATGCAAGCCAAAGTTTCCATGTAGCTCCAAAAGTTGTTTTATAAGTTTTAATATGGAGTTACATAAATGGTAAATTTACCTATGCATATAAAGTTCAATTAAAGGATAGGAGAGGTATCTTTCATGCACTTAGAATTGAGATTTCATATAAATTTGAAGGGAAAACTACGTCATCCTCATATGCATTCCCTAGTCTCGAATTTGAGCCAACTTTGTTGTTTCATATTGCATAGGCTATAGTTTGTGATTTCACACCTATCTATAAACTTGTATTGACATTTTTAGACATAAACCTACCTAATGTGCATAAAGGATAAAAATTTCATTGTAAAACCAAAGTGCCAAATTTTTAAAGTTGGCTATATTAAATTGCTTGCCCAAAGTTGGCTAAGGATCAATAATTCAGGATTTAATTTGTAAATTGATCATTCCAATATGCATGTTTGTACAATTAGTTGTGCATTTACACTAAAAAAAGGATGATTTCTATACACAAAGATTCATGGCATTTTGATGAATCAAAGGATGGTGGGTTAGGTGATAAACCAAGGTCAGTTTTACATTAAGAGTCATAAAATACTCTTCTATGCAAAAATAGGTAAGAGATGCATAGTAAAACCCCGGAAATGAAAAAAATGTTTGTAAAAAGTAACCCAATGTTTTATTATACCTTAGATTTGAGTTGTGCAAGTTGTTGGGGATGTGTTTTATCATAGTATACATGCTCATGTTTTTCTATTTTTCAATTGCAAGTTTAAAAAGGGCGGTTGTGCAAAAGAGGCAAAGTTTGTCTTGTAATTTGCAAGGTATAAACTCCACTAGGTGACTAAATGAAAATGCACACCCAAGCTTCCCCTTAGGTCCAAAAGTTGTTTTATAAGTTTTAATTAGATGGAGTTACATAAATGGTTAATTTACTATGCATCTAAAGTTAAATTGAATAATAGGAGAGGTTTCTTTCATTAACCTAGAATCAGAATTTCATGTAAATTTGAAGGGAAAACTTCCTCAACCTCAAATGCATGCCCTAGTCTCCAATTTAAGCCAACTTTGGTGGTTCATCTTGAATATCTTTAGTTTGTGATTTCACACATGTCTATAAACTTCTATTGGAATTTTGAGACATGAACCTACTTGATGTGCATAAAGGGTAAAAATTGCATTGTAAAACCAAAATGCCAAATTGGTAAAGTTGGCTATATTAAACTGCATGCCCAAAGTTGGCTAAGGATCAATAATTTAGGATTTAATTTGTAAATTGATCATTTCGATATGTATAACCTATTTGTACAATTAGTAGTGAATTTACACTCCTAAAAGGATGATTTCTATGCACAAAGAGGAATGGAATTTTGATGAATCAGAAGATAGTGGGTTAGGAGATAAGCCAAGGTCAATTTTGCATTAAGTGTCATAAAAGACTCTTCTATGCAAAAATAGGTAAGAGATGCGTTGTAAAACCCTAGAAATGCAAAAATTGTTTGTAAAAAGTAACCCAATTTGTATTATACCTTATATTTGAGTTGTGCAAGCTGTTGGGGATGTGGTTTATCATAATGGACCTGCTCATATTGTTTATTTTTCAATTTAAGGTTTAAAAAGGGTGGTTGTGAAAAAAAGACAAAGTTTACTTTGTAATTTACACGGTATAAATTGTACTAGGTGACTAAATGAAAATGCACGCCCAAGCTTCCTTGTAGCTCCAAAAGTTGTTTTATAAGTTTTAATTAGATGGAGTTCCATAAAAGGTAAATTTACTTATGCATATAAATTTTAATTGAAGAATAGGAGAGGTTTCTTTCATGCACCTAGAATTGGGATTTCATGTAAATTTGAAGGGAAAACTTCCTCAGCCTCAAATGCATGCCCTAGTCTCCAATTTGAGCCAACTTTGGTGGTTCATCTTGTATAAGTTGTAGTTTGTAATTTCACACCCATCTATAAAATTATATTGGAATTTTGAGACATAAACCTACCTGGTGTGCATAAAGGATATTAATTGCATTGTAAAACCAAAGTGTCACATTGGTAAAGTTGGCTATATTAAACTACATGCCCAAATTTTGCTAAGGATCAATAATTTAGGATATAATTTGTAAATTGATCATTCCAATATGTATAACTTGTTTGTAAAATTAGTAGTGCATTTACACTCCAAAAGGGATGATTTCTATGCACAAAGATTCATGGAATTTTGATGAATCAAAGGATGGTGAGTTATGAGATAAACCAAGGCCAGTTTTTCATGAAGAGTCATAAAATACTCTTTTGTGCAAAAATAGGCAAGAGATGCATAACAAAACCCTGGAAATGCAAAAACTACTTGTAAATACTAACCCAATGTTTTATTATATCTTAGATTTGATTTGTGCAAGTTATTGGAGATGAGGTTTATGATAATGGACTTGGTCATGTTGTTTATTTTGCAATTGCAAGTTTAAAAGGGTGGTTGTACAAAAGAGACAAAGTTTTCCTTGTAATTTGAAAGGTATAAGTTGTACTAGCTGACTAAATGAAAATGCACACCTAAGATTCCCTATAGATCCTATTGGCCCTTGATCAAGTTTTGAGGAAACATTGGTCGTGTTTGACCACTTTTGGGACTTTGACAGGCTAGTCAAAGATTCAGCACCCAGGCGGAGATGAGATCGCGAGATCTCGCTTGTTTTGCAGGCTTGTGGACCGAGCAAAGGGTTTACTAGGGTTTATGTAATGGGTTAGGGGATGTCAGCCCATGGGTTTACCCATGATTAGGAATTTTGTAAATGTATAAATAAGGATCTAAGCGATGTAAGAAGCAGATCAATAGGGATTGGTTGGATATGTGCATAATAGTGTGGCTTAGTGCAAGAAAGGGATTGATTGGCTTAGTGAATGACTAGTTGGCTTTGTGCAAGAATGTGTTAAGGCTTGCAGAGATAAGTGCAAGTGTTTTGTAAGTTCCTTTGTGCACAAACGTTGTATGTAAGGCTCTGTTATACTAAGGATTTGGCTATGTACCTTGACCTGATTTTGGGAAGGAGGATCAAGTGCACTGCGCACAGATCGCCTTTCCTCTGCGAAGTTCAGTTCTATGGATTTGTGCATAGAAGTAGACGAATGTGAGAAGATTGAAGACTAATAAATAAGAAGAAGAAGTTGGTGGACGTAGCCCCACACTGGGGTGAACCACGTATATCCTGTGTCTTGATGTGCTTTGTGTGATGTGATTTATGTTGTTTATTTGCTTAGTGTTGTTGTTATAATGTATAATGAATGCATATGATGTTGTTTCTTAGTGCTTAAAGGTATTTGAATGCTAGATACAAGCTAATGATATGTGCTAAGTGATTGGAAATGCTTGATCTTTATTGTTACTACGCGGATCTGTAATAAGGGTTTAATCTGCGATGTGAATGAGACTCAAGAACTAATACATATTGTTGTCTAAGTGTTTTGTTAAGTGTTGTGATCACAGATCTATGTCCCATATTGGTTGTAGACACCTGAGTCTTGCAACCCCCCCTGCCTCTACCTCGGGTGAGACTTCATCTGCTTTACAGGTGTTTCCAAAAGGGTCAGTAGTTAGGGTTTTGTTGGTGCACTGTTGAAGGGTTGAACTCTAGGTCTGCCCCTGTGCCAACAAATGCAGCATGTTGGCCCTTGACCAAGTTTTGAGGAAACATTGGTCATTTTTTACCACTTTTCGGACTTCGACAGGCTGGTCGAAGATGGAGCGCCCAGGGAGAGCTGAGATCGTGGGATCTCACTTGTTTTGCGAGCTTGTGGACTGAGCAAAGGATTTACTAGGGTTTATGTAATGGGTTAGGGGATGTCGACCCATGGGTTTACCCATGATTAGGCCTTTTGTAAATGTATAAATAAGGAGCTAAGTGATGTAAGAAGAAGATCAATAGGGATTGGTTGGATATGTGCATAATAGTGTGGCTTAGTGCAAGAAAGGGATTGATTGGCTTAGTGCATGACTAGTTGGCTTTTTGAAAGAATGTGTTAAGGCTTGACGAGCTAAGTGCAAGTGTTTTGTAAGTTTCTTTGTGCACATACATTGTATGTAAGGCTCTGTGCTACTATAGATTTGGCTTTGTACCTTGACCTTCTTTTGGGAAGGAGGATCTGGCGCGTTGTGCGCAGATCTTCTATCCTCTGCAGAGTTTGGATATGTGGCTTTGTGCAGAGGAGTAGACAAATGTAAGAAGAGTGAAGACTAATAAAGAAGAAGAAGAAGAAGTTGGTGGACGTAGCCCTACACTGGGGTGGACCACGTATATCCTGTGTCTTTATGTGTTTGTGCGATGTGATTTATGTTGTTTATTTTCTTATTATTGTTGTTATAATGTATAATGAATGCATCTGATCTTGTTTCTTAGTGCTTAAAGGTATTTGAATTCTAGATACAAGCTAATGTTATGTGCTAAGTGATTGGAAGTGCTTGATCTTTATTGTTACTGCATGGATCTATTATAAGGGTTTAATCTGCGATGTGAATGAGACTCAATAACTAATGCATATTGTTGTCTAAGTGTTTTGTTAAGTGTTGTAATCATAGATCTGTGTCCCAGATTGGTTGTAGACACCTAAGTCTTTCAACCACCCTGCCTCTACCTCGGGTGAGACTTCATCTCGTTTGCAGGTGCTTCCGAAAGGGTCGGTAGTTAGGGTTTTGTTGGTGCACTATTGAATCGTTGAACCCTGGGTCTACCCCTGTGCCAACAAATGTGGGTTGTTGGCCCTTGAACAAGTTTTAAGGAAACATTGGTCGTGTTTGACCACTTTTGGGACTACAACAGGCTGGTGGAAGATGGAGCACCCAGGCAGAGCTGAGATCGTGGGATCTCAGTTGTTTTGCGAGCTTGTGGACCGAGCAAAGGGTTTAATAGGGCTTATGTAATGGGTTAGGGGATGTCATCCCATGGGTTTACCCATGATTAGGCCTTTTGTAAATGTATAAATAAGGAGCTAAGTGATGTAAGAAGCAGATCAATAGGGATTGGTTGGATATGTGCATAATAGTGTGGCTTAGTGTAAGAAAGGGATTGATTGGCTTAGTGCATGACTAGTTGGCTTTGTGCAAGAATGTGTTAAGGCTTGCGGAGCTAAGTGAAAGTGTTTTGTAAGTTTCTTTGTGCATAGACATTGTATGTAAGGCTATGTGCTACTAAGGAGTTGGCTCTATACCTTGACCTGATTTTGGGAAGGAGGATCTGGTGCGCTGTGCGCAGAACTCCTGTCCTCTGCAGAGTTTAGATCTGTGGCTTTGTGCACAGGAGCAGACAAATGTAAGAAGATTGAATACTAATAAAGAAGAAGAGTAAGTTGGTGGATGTAGACCCACATTGGGGTGAACCATGTATATCCTGTGTCTTGATGTGCTTTGTGTGATGTGATTTATGTTGTTTATTTTCTTAGTGTTGTTGTTATAATGTATAATGAATGCATATGATGTTGTTTCTTAATGATTAAAGGTATTTGAATGCTAGATACAAGCTAATTCTATGTGTTAAGTGATTGGAAGTGCTTGATCTTTCTTGTTACTGCGCAGATCTGTAATAAGGGTTTAATCTGCGATGTGAATGAGACTCAAGAACTAATGCATATTGTTGTCTAAGGGTTTTGTTAAGTGTTGTAATCACATATCTGTGTCCCAGATTGGTTGTAGACACCTGAGTCTTGCAACCCCCCCTGCCTCTACCTCGGGTGAGACTTCATTTGCTTTGTAGGTGTTGCCAAAATTATTCAGTAGTTAGGGTTTTGTTGGTGAACTATTGAAGCGTTGAACCCTGGGTCTTCCCCTGTGCCAACAAATGCGGCATGTTGGCCTTTGACCAAGTTTAGAGGAAACATTGGTCGTGTTTGACCACTTTTGGGACTTCGACAAGCTGGTCGAAGATGGAGCACCCAGGCAAAGCTAAGATCGCGAGATCTTGCTTGTTTTGCAAGCTTGTGGAATGAGCAAAGGGTTTACTAGGGTTTATGTAATGGGTTAGGGGATGTCGAACCATGGGTTTACCCATGATTAGGACCATTGTAATTGTATAAATAAGTGTCTAAGCGATGTAAGAAGCATATCAATAAGGATTGGTTGGATATGTGCATAATAGTGTGGCTTAGTGCAAGAAAGGGATTGATTGGCTTAGTGCATGACTAGTTGGCTTTGTGCAAGAATGTGTTAAGGCTTGCAGAGCTAAGTGCAAGTGTTTTGTAAGTTTCTTTGTGCACAGACATTGTATGTAAGGCTCTGTTCTACTAAGGAGTTGGCTTTGTACCTTGACCTGATTTTGGGAAGGAGGATCTGGCGCACTGCGCATAGATCTCCTGTCCTTTGCGGAGTTCAGATATGTGCCTTTGTGCATAGAAGAAGACAAATGTGAGAAGATTGAGGACTAATAAATAAGAAGAAGAAGTTGGTGGATGTAGCTCCACACTAGGGAGAACCAAGTATATCCTGTGTCTTGATGTGTTTTGTGCGATGTGATTTATGCTGTTTATTTTCTTACTTCTATTGTTATAATGTAAAATGAATTCATATGATGTTGTTTCTTAATGTTTAAAGGTATTTGAATGCTAGATACAAAATATTGCTATGTGCTAAGTGATTGGAAGTGCTTGATCTTTATTGTTACTTTGCGAATCTGTAATAAGGGTTTAATCTTCGATGTGAATGAGCCTCAAGAACTAATGCATATTGTTTTCTAAGTGTTGTAATCACATATCTGTGTCCTAGATTGGTTGTAGACACCTAATTCTTGCAACCCTCCCTGCCTCTACCTTAGGTGAGACTTCATTTGCTTTGCAGGTGTTGCTGGAAGGGCCGATAGTTAGGTTTTCGTTGGTGCATTGTTGAAGCGTTGAACCCTGGGTCTGCCCCTGTGCCAACAAATGCGATATGTTGGCCCTTGACCAAGTTTTGAGGAAACATTGGTCATGTTTGACCACTTTTGGGACTTCAATAGGCTGGTCGAAGATGGAGTGCCCAGGCAGAGCTACGATCGCAGGATCTCTCTTGTTTTCTGAGCTTGTGGAACGAGCAAAGGGTTTACTAGGGTTATGTAATGGGTTAGGGGATGTCGGTCCATGGGTTTACCCATGATTAGGACTTTTGTAAATGTATAAATAAGGATCTAAGTGATGTAAGAAGCTGATCAATAGGGATTGGTTGGATTTGTGCATAATAATGTGGCTTAGTGCAAGAAAGGGATTGATTGGCTTAGTGTGTGACTAGTTGGCTTTGTGCAAGAATGTGTTAAGGCTTGCAGAGCTAAGTGCAAGTGTTTTTTAAGTTTATTTGTGCACAGACATTGTATGTAAGGCTTTGTTCTGCTAAGGAGTTGGCTCTATACCTTGACCTGATTTTGGGAAGGAGGATCTGGCGCACTGTGCACATATCTCCTGTCCTCTGCGGAATTTGTCTTTGTGGCTTTGTGCATAGAAGAAGACGAATGTGAGAAGATTGAAGACTAATAAATAAGAAGAAGAAGTTGGTGGATGTATCCCCACACTAGGGTGAACCACGTATATCCTGTGTCTTGATGTGCTTTGTGTGATGTGATTTATGTTGTTTATTTGCTTAGTGATGTTGTTATAATGTATAATGGATGCATCTGATGTTGTTTCTTAGTGCTTAAAGGTATTTGAATGCCAGATACAAGCTAATTCTATGTGCTAAGTAATTGGAAGTGTCTGATCTTTATTGTTACTACACCGATCTGTAATAAGGGTTTAATCTACAATGTGAATGAGACTTAAGAACTAATGCATATTGTTTTCTAAGTGTTGTAATCATATATCTGTGTCCCAGATTGGTTGTAGCCACCTGAGTCTTGCAACCCCCCTGCCTCTACCTCGGGTGAGACTTCATCTGCTTTGCATGTGTTGCTGAAAGGGCCGGTAGTTAGGGTTTTGTTTGTGCACTGTTGAAGCGTTGAACCCTGGGTCCGCCCCTGTGCCAAAATTTGGCCTGTTGGCCTTTGACAAAGTTTTGAGGAAACATTGGTCATGTTTGACCACTTTTGGGACTTTGACAGGCTGGTCGAAGATGGAGTGCCCAGGAGGATCTGAGATTGCGGGATCTCACTTGTTTTACGAGCTTGTGGACCGAGCAAAGGGTTTACTAGGGTTGATGTAATGGGTTAGGGTATGTTGGCCCATGGTTTTACCATGATTAGGCCTTTTTTAAATGTATAAATAAGGAGCTAAGCAATGTAAGAAGCAGATCAATAGGGATTGGTTGTCTATGTGCATAATAGTGTGGCTTAGTGCAAGAAAGGGATTGATTGGCTTAGTGCATGACTAGTTGTCTTTGTGAAAGAATGTGTTAAGGCTTGCGGAGATAAGTGAAAGTGTTTTGTAAGTTGATTTGTGCATAGACGTTGTATGTAAGGCTCTGTGATACTAAGGATTTGGCTCTGTACCTTGACCTGATTTTGGGAAGGAGGATCTGGCGCACTGCGCACAAATCTTCTGTCCTTTGCAGAATTCGTATCTATGGCTTTGTGCACAGGAGAAAATGAATGTAAGAATATTGAAGACTAATAAAGAAGAAGAAGAAGTTGGTGGACGTAGCCCCACACTGGTGAACCACGTATATCTTTTGTCTTGATGTGCTTTGTGCGATGTGATTTATGTTGTTTATTTTCTTAGTTCTATTGTTATAATGTATAGTGAATGCATTTGATGTTGTTTCTTAGTTCTTAAAGGTATTTGAATGCTAGATCCGAGATAATGCTATGTGCTAAGTGATTGGAAGTGCTTGATCTTTATTTTTACTGCGTTGATCTGTAATAAGGGTTTAATCTGCGATGTGAATGGGACTCAAGAACTAATGCATATTGTTGTCTAAGTGTTCTATTAAGTGTTGTAATTACAGATCTGTGTCCCAGCTTGGTTTTAGACACCTGAGTCTTGCAACCCCCCTGCCTCTACCTCGGGTGAGACTTCATCTGCTTCGTAGGTGTTTTAGAAAGGGTTGGTAGTTAGGGTTTTGTTGGTGCACTTTTGAAGTGTTGAAACTTGGGTCTGCCCCTGTGCCAACAAATGGTTCTGTTGCCAGGACCTCAAACTGTGATTGTTGGGAACTAAAGAAAAGAGTAAGATCTGTGCGTAGTGATGCAGGAGCATCGCCAATGTCAAGCAAGCGTGGGGCACACACCAACGCATTTTGGCATGTGATAAAATTGTCTGAATGTTTTTGAAGTGGATGCGCCAAACATGAATGAAACAATTAAGGAAGGGCATACTTCCATATTGTAAACAGAACTTGAGCATCCCTCTCTCGTCTGTATTAGGTGAAGGCATTTATGTTAGTTAATGTAAGTAGATAGCTTTAAAAATTCCATATTTGACAATTTTAGGAGCCGGAAGGAAAATGGATATAGACACCCTTCGTTGTATTATTGTAACAATAAGCAGCATTATGAGAAGAGAGAATAGAACAGCAGAAGCAAAAAACTGTGTAGAAAACCCCATGTACATAAGTTTTGGATTAATACAAACATTTTTAGTTCAGACTCATGGTGTTCAATCTCTTTTCTATGTTGTGCATGTTGATTGATATATGCTTGTTTACTCTCTGTTATGCATTTGCTTTTATGCGAGAATGTATGATTTCATATTTAATGTCTGAAATCTGAAGAGAGGGAGAGTGAAGAATGAGTTTCAATTGTTTCTCTGTCTGAGCAAGAGGTTTCCTGTAGGGAGTGCAGTGAAGTTGTCCACAAGGCGTGCATTGACAAGAGTCCAGAGTTCCATCTCTAAAAGCTCACAAGAGATAACGTTATTCTCATTCTCGTAGAAGTGCAAACTAAGCACATGATCCATGCAAGGAGTGCACAGGCTGAGTGAAGTCTTAGTGTTTTCAAACTGAGTGAAGTTGCTGGAAGACTACTATCGCAGAGAGTGCGCAGTGTCTAAAAGTCCGATACTTGGAAGTATTGAGGAATTTCCACAAGGAGTGTGTGAAAGAATTTTCCCCAAGGGACTTGGGAATTTTTCAATCAATCTCAAGAGGGCTAGTGCTTGAAGCATTGGAAGGAGGCGCAACGAAGGTGTTTTTCAGGAGGACAAGTTCCGTAAGAGAACACTTTGTTCATTTCGCAGAAATCACTAAGGAGGAAGTTGACGGTTGGAGTTCTCTGTGGAGAATTCACAAGGTCTCGAAATCCGTCCGATCTTGTAGAGGAGTGAGAAGGTTACGAAATCATTCGTCGAGCATAAATCTCGGGAGAAATCGATCGTTTGATCACTCATGAAATCAGGTCTCGAGGATTCGCGAGTTGAAAGGTTGAAGTATTTTCATCAAAACTCGTGAGGTCGCGAGGTGCGAAGTCCCGAGATAACTAAGGAATCTGAGTCATTCACTGGAAGAAGGACGTGTCGCAAGATCACCCGTATCAGGGACTTAGACATCAAAGTTCAGAAAGGGAGGTCATTCAACTTCGCGAGTGGCGAAGCTACAAAGTGAATCAGGACCGTCCATGTGAAAGTGGACAGGTGGCATACTCACCGAGAGGTCAGAGTCTCATTGACCATTTCGGGGTTTCGTGAGTTGAGGAGCTGAAGGCTTAGCATTCAGACTTGAGAAGTCACGAATTCTGAGAACTCCAAAAAGGAGGGAAGTTCCATCGTGGGACACGCGAAGAAGACGTGTCGAAAATTAATCGTTTCGGCATATCGAAGGATACGAGGTCGAGACTTTCATCCCGAAAGTCCCAAAGTGGCGAGTAGCGAAGTCGTGAATTGCCGAAGTGGGGCATGAGGGACACGTGGCTAAACCTCAAGGTGGGGTAGTGTGATAGACAGGAAGACACATGTTGCCAAGAGGAAAGGAGTCAACACTTCATTGACTTATCGCTTCTCGGGAGTTCGTAAGGTAAGAGCTCGAAGGCACGAATTTAAACTCGCGAAGGCGCAAGAGGCAAGAGGAGCCAACGATAAGCCTAGCTGGTGGTCGCGCGAGGAAGGCGCTGGCAGAGGAAGAGCCATACCCGTATCGACATTTCAGGTATCGCAGAATTGAAGGAGGAAGAGTCAGAGTTTCGACTCATGAACTTGCAATATCGCGAACTGTAGAAAAGAACCTGTGGATCGATTTGAAAGAGGATTCCAGTAGAGAATCTGAAATAGCCGATCCGTCTTGAAGGGCATATAGAAAGATCCTGTGAGTGGATATCAGCCCGAAGGCTGAGAGGTATGCATCACGTAGATATGTTGTTGTAGTGTGCAATATTCTACTTGAATTGTGAAGCCCTACGCTAAGAAAGAAACCCGATCTGAAGAAAATATGTAAGATCTTAAAAGCTTTGTGCTCTAGTAAGGGTAAGATAAGTGGAATTTTTTTATTCGAAAGCATGAATCTAGGTATGTTTGATAGATTTTGTCCTAGTCTAAATGTTAGGGCATAGTTAGAAGAAATTTTTGATCTGAATAAATTTGATAGAAATAGAGAAAGATATGTTATTCCTATGCATAGAAAGAATTTTTGGACTAATAAGTGGATGCAGGAACCTAGAAAGAATGTTTGCAGATTGTAGGTCCATCACTGTGATCCCAATGCAAAGTACAAGAGAGTTCGGTGATTGTTTAAAAGAAATAAAGGATTAACACTATGTTAAAATTGCAAAAGATCGGGACATCTTGCTAAGGAATGCTCTGGTATAGGTCCTATTTGTCTTTGTTGTAAAGCTATTGGTCATGAGGTTGAGGATTGCCCAAGAATGATTGCTAAAGTTGAAAAGATGAACATGAGATAAGAAAAATATAAATAAGGTTAAGAGACTAAGGATATGTTAAAGAATCATACAGAA
>SNQJ01S0053474.1:0-14220 GCA_010110895.2 Picea sitchensis | reverse complement strand
ACCAATTACCTCATGGAGCAAGAGCCCTTTCTGATGCAAGCCCAGGCCGGTAGTGATGGAGGCTGGTATGGATGTCAGGACAAAACTGGCTGAGAAGAAGAAGATGGGTCCTCCAGGACCATGCTCAGGTCGCTCCTTCTCTCAGTACTCCATGTCTAGGACCATGTGGGCCTCGAGACATGATATCCTAGTTATCCCTAGATATCGGGGATAACAAGGCCCTTCCAGGCGTTGCTCCACTATCGCAACCACTTGGTCTAGTTCCGAGCCTTGTCCTTCAATTTCTTCAAAAATCGTGCAGGCTTTGTCCTGCACCGATTGTAGCCTCTGTGTAACCTCCATGAATCTACTTTGGATGGCAGTAATATGCTACTGGACTGCACGTTGTTCCTGTGATCTCTCCATTTTCTCAACTGTAGTGAGTGACTTCATATGTTCTTGGATAGTGGAGGCCTGGTGCTTCGCCTCCTGTAGCTATTCTTCCAGTTTCCTCAGCTCTGGATCTTCTGTGAAGCATTCATAGTTTTGTGCACTTCAATCACTCAACTTCTTACATTCTAAGGTGAGGGTCATGATCCTTCTAGCTGCGCTCTTGGAAATTTCTTCCCTCTGATCGCTCACTTCTTGCAGAGTGCTCGACACTACTTGGAGATCTAACTCTGTTACCCTTTCTTGAAGCTGTTGAATGGCCTCAGTGAGCTTCCCCACTTGAATCTCAGTTGAATATTCTTCCTCCTGTGCCAATCCTGACACAAAGCGAAGGGATTTAGTCACTACTTCTTTGACCGCATTCTTCTTGGTGAGAAGCTGGCATTTTTCTTTCTGCATGATTTCTTTGTCCTCCTTGAAAATTTTCCCGAATTTCATCTTTCTCTTTCTTGTAGGTGGTTACGCAAGACTGCACAACTCATAGTTGCTCCACGACGTCCTCCTTTTCTTTCTTCAAGGATTCTATAGACTTCTCCTTCTCTTCTTGGACTCGATGAAGTAGGGCCTCTGTTGCATCTACTAGTCTTTGTAATTGGGTGGGATCATCCCCCAATTCTACAATCTTCGACGACGAGGGTGCAGTAGGTATTCCACAACTTGAATGGATAGCTTGTTGTATGTCTTTGGGATCCTTATCGATTCATTCATACAACGTCTCCTACTTCGCTCCATGTCTTTGCAAGATATCCTCTGAAGCATCCTCCATGGTTGCGATGATTAAAATAATGTTGTCCTCTGTGAGCACATTCTTCGAATGAGGCTTATTTTCATGGGCCTTCTTTCTTGCTGAGGTTTTCTGCCGAGAAACCTTCCTTTTCTTCGATGTTTCAGCCTTGGTAGGGGGATTCTTCGGCGGTGTAACTTCTCCTTTGTATTACTTTTCTCCTTATTCCCCTCCTTATTCTTGGCTCACTTCGTCTCCTCCTCCTCCTGCGAGCGAGTCAAACCTACTTTCCTCTGAGGCATTGTCCTCCTCATCAGTTTCTATGTTCTGCACTTCCTCCTTTTTCTTCTTTTTCTCACTAGTCTGTCCATCATGTTCGACCCAGGTGCCTAAGGGACTTCCTATGATTTCGGGGTCATAGAGTTCTGCATCTTCCACTGGTACAAGGAACTCTATTGGCCATTCTTTGGTGATCTCCTCCATGTCTTTGTCGCTCAGTTTATAATAGTATTGTATCTCCTCCTTACTTTCATCCCTACACGCAGTGATGTAGATAAAGTGTTGATCTACATGAAACTTCACTAGAGGTATGTACTGGTGCAATGTATTCGGTGTCATTCGTGGAAAGGCCTCAATAGCACACTTCAACTACTGGTATTAAGAATGGAATACAATGGTTGACTTCCACTACTTTGACATATCATTTGTATACCACAAGGTGGAAAACCTTGCGGCCAATGGCTCCGATGGCTCAACTTCTGTAAATGTCGCTCCTTCTAGCATCTTCTAAGAGACAAATGCGATCAGTACCAGTAACCAACTGAAATGGAATTCATAGCCCTGATCCTATGCTTCACGATAGTCCTTCTTGAGCTCATTGACGAGGTAACTCACCCAGTTCATTTGCATCCCTTCTATGCACTTCCCTGCAAGGTCTACTATGAATCATGTGACCTTCTTGGGACGGTTCTTTCTGATGAGCTTTCCAGCTATGAGATGAAAATCTAGGAACATTGTGCCATCTTGGATGGAGGCTACCTTGTAGCCTCGCTTTCCCTTTTCTACATCGCCATAATCTTCCATTATGCGTTGTGCTAGGGAGAGATCTGAAGTCTTCCTTGGGTAGAACTGCGGAGGGTCTGGTCCCTGCATGCTCAGTCCTGTGATGAGGTGGATTAATTCTGGATCCACAGTGACGTGCCTGTCGAGCCATATACATCCTCCGTGATAGCACGACAGGAGGAATTTAATGCAAGCGTTAACCTCCTAATGTCGGCCAAAGTGAGGCATCTTCATCACGTTCAGTATCGTTTACTACACGAGCTCTTTAATCCATAGTTGGGAGACTATGCATGGCTTTTTCCCAATTGTCTTTATCAAATACCGATGTGGCGCGAGCATCATGTAGTTCTTCCTATCTCCGAGGTTAAATTCATTGTGTTGCAAGGCTGGGATTTGTCCTAACTAGGGTCCAACTACGCATATCTCTTTCAGAATGTATGCAGTGATCAACGTGTACTCAAATTCATGTGGGATACTGTCGCAGTTAATTGTGTCAGCTAAAGGTGGTATATAATCTGGCAAGACCGACGGGATCTGCTTCACGTTAGCTAGATCATCACAGTGTTTTCTTCGCTTCTCAGTAGTGGTTGGGCTAGAGATATCTCCAGTCGAACGGGATGCTCACAATCCTCCAGTCGACGATGCCTGTATTCCTACAAACATAACTTTCTTAGCCATGAGCTCCACAAGAGTCTCCTCCACTGACTTATCTAACGTGCTAGCTTTGTCCGACATTCACACTTGTAAACAAATGGATCGGGTAGGCGAACAAACAAGTGAGGTAATCAAATGGATGGCGAAGTCTATAAATCATATCACGATATGCAATCAATTCTCTGTTATCTCGGATAATCACGGATGGAAAAACATGGTCCTGGTGCAGCGTTCGATGGGTTAAATAAGAAAGAATTGTAACAGATTCCTTCAACAGGCATGAATGCATCCATCAATATGAATCAATATGTTATGGTGCAGTCTCAACGGTCCATTTTCTCATAACTATGTTTTCTAGCCATTCTGGGGCATCATTCTAATAGTTGGGGCACCTCCAATGGTCATATAGCTTTGTCGTGGAGAAGTCCCATTCTGCATGGTTCTTCTATTCTGGCAAGGTTCAAGTTCTTCAGATTTTCCTCCTGCAAATTCTTCCTTCTGTTCTTTGTGGCTTCCTATAGTTTTTCTAACTTGTCTTTCTTCTTATGGAGCTTCCTGGCCTTCTTTCTTGTGATCTGAGCTTCTCTAACAATTTATGGGATCCTCTTCCCATTTGTATTCTTATCTTTTCTTAGCATAGTGACTTCATGTTGCTGATGTTCTTTCAAAGGGTTCAAAGGTAATACCTCTTTTCTTACTAGGTCCTAGGTGGACATACTTTCTTCTTGCATGGATAGGTCCTACAAATATTTTTGTGTTCTTTCAACTTTGACAGCTACTTCTCTTTCATTATTCTACTTCAACTCAACTTCTCATTCTTCTATTAGTCGATCTTTTCTTCGGGCTATGAGATCCCTTAGTTCTTGCTTCTTCTTTTCTGTAGCTTCCTCCTTTGCTTTCCTTCTTATCTGGTCCTTTTCAATCCAACTCTTTCCTAACAACAATGGAAAGGGGGCATTGTTCTCAACAAATCTAATAAATCCAAATTCTTCTTCAGTTGATGTTTCATGCGCAATCATAGGTACATAAGTAATTATTCCACATAGGGTTATCATATTTCCTTTAAATAAGCCTATCCTTCCCAATGAAGTTACAATAACAGGATTTCCCAAAATTTCCCAAGTGCTTTTTGGCATAATGTTCATGTATGTTTCTTCATATAATACATGGTCTATGTTGAAGTATTCTATTCTTGTAACTATGAGTTTTTTTTCTTTCAGAATCTCTGGTAAATTGATGTCTATTTGATCATCCATTACTTCTTTTAATTGTATTAACATAGTCTCTGACTATTATTCTGTATGATTCTTTAACATATCCTTAGTCTCTTAACCTTATTTATATTTTTCTTATCTCATGTTCATCTTTTCAACTTTAGCAATCATTCTTGGGCAATCCTCAACCTCATGACCAATAGCTTTACAACAAAGACAAATAGGACCTATACCAGAGCATTCCTTAGCAAGATGTCCCGATCTTTTGCAATTTTAACATAGTGTTAATCCTTTATTTCTTTTAAACAATCACCGAACTCTCTTGTACTTTGCATTGGGATCACAGTGATGGACCTACAATCTGCAAACATTCTTTCTAGGTTCCTGCATCCACTTATTAGTCCAAAAATTCTTTCTATGCATAGGAATAACATATCTTTCTCTATTTCTATCAAATTTATTCAGATCAAAAATTTCTTCTAACTATGCCCTAACATTTAGACTAGGACAAAATCTATCAAACATACCTAGATTCATGCTTTCGAATAAAAAAATTCCACTTATCTTACCCTTACTAGAGCACAAAGCTTTTAAGATCTTACATATTTTCTTCAGATCGGGTTTCTTTCTTAGCGTAGGGCTTCACAATTCAAGTAGAATATTGCACACTACAACAACATATCTACGTGATGCATACCTCTCAGCCTTCGGGCTGATATCCACTCACAGGATCTTTCTATATGCCCTTCAAGACGGATCGGCTATTTCAGATTCTCTACTGGAATCCTCTTTCAAATCGATCCACAGGTTCTTTTCTACAGTTCGCGATATTGCAAGTTCATGAGTCGAAACTCTGACTCTTCCTCCTTCAATTCTGCGATACCTGAAATGTCGATACGGGTATGGCTCTTCCTCTGCCAGCGCCTTCCTCGCGCGACCACCAGCTAGGCTTATCGTTGGCTCCTCTTGCCTCTTGCGCCTTCGCGAGTTTAAATTCGTGCCTTCGAGCTCTTACCTTACGAACTCCCGAGAAGCGATAAGTCAATGAAGTGTTGACTCCTTTCCTCTTGGCAACATGTGTCTTCCTGTCTATCACACTACCCCACCTTGAGGTTTAGCCACGTGTCCCTCATGCCCCACTTCGGCAATTCACGACTTCGCTACTCGCCACTTTGGGACTTTCGGGATGAAAGTCTCGACCTCGTATCCTTCGATATGCCGAAACGATTAATTTTCGACACGTCTTCTTCGCGTGTCCCACGATGGAACTTCCCTCCTTTTTGGAGTTCTCAGAATTCGTGACTTCTCAAGTCTGAATGCTAAGCCTTCAGCTCCTCAACTCACGAAACCCCGAAATGGTCAATGAGACTCTGACCTCTCGGTGAGTATGCCACCTGTCCACTTTCACATGGACGGTCCTGATTCACTTTGTAGCTTCGCCACTCGCGAAGTTGAATGACCTCCCTTTCTGAACTTTGATGTCTAAGTCCCTGATACGGGTGATCTTGCGACACGTCCTTCTTCCAGTGAATGACTCAGATTCCTTAGTTATCTCGGGACTTCGCACCTCGCGACCTCACGAGTTTTGATGAAAATACTTCAACCTTTCAACTCGCGAATCCTCGAGACCTGATTTCATGAGTGATCAAACGATCGATTTCTCCCGAGATTTATGCTCGACGAATGATTTCGTAACCTTCTCACTCCTCTACAAGATCGGACGGATTTCGAGACCTTGTGAATTCTCCACAGAGAACTCCAACCGTCAACTTCCTCCTTAGTGATTTCTGCGAAATGAACAAAGTGTTCTCTTACGGAACTTGTCCTCCTGAAAAACACCTTCGTTGCGCCTCCTTCCAATGCTTCAAGCACTAGCCCTCTTGAGATTGATTGAAAAATTCCCAAGTCCCTTGGGGAAAATTCTTTCACACACTCCTTGTGGAAATTCCTCAATACTTCCAAGTATCGGACTTTTAGACACTGCGCACTCTCTGCGATAGTAGTCTTCCAGCAACTTCACTCAGTTTGAAAACACTAAGACTTCACTCAGCCTGTGCACTCCTTGCATGGATCATGTGCTTAGTTTGCACTTCTACGAGAATGAGAATAACGTTATCTCTTGTGAGCTTTTAGAGATGGAACTCTGGACTCTTGTCAATGCACGCCTTGTGGACAACTTCACTGCACTCCCTACAGGAAACCTCTTGCTCAGACAGAGAAACAATTGAAACTCATTCTTCACTCTCCCTCTCTTCAGATTTCAGACATTAAATATGAAATCATACATTCTCGCATAAAAGCAAATGCATAACAGAGAGTAAACAAGCATATATCAATCAACATGCACAACATAGAAAAGAGATTGAACACCATGAGTCTGAACTAAAAATGTTTGTATTAATCCAAAACTTATGTACATGGGGTTTTCTACACAGTTTTTTGCTTCTGCTGTTCTATTCTCTCTTCTCATAATGCTGCTTATTGTTACAATAATACAACGAAGGGTGTCTATATCCATTTTCCTTCCGGCTCCTAAAATTGTCAAATATGGAATTTTTAAAGCTATCTACTTACATTAACTAACATAAATGCCTTCACCTAATACAGACGAGAGAGGGATGCTCAAGTTCTGTTTACAATATGGAAGTATGCCCTTCCTTAATTGTTTCATTCATGTTTGGCGCATCCACTTCAAAAACATTCAGACAATTTTATCACATGCCAAAATGCGTTGGTGTGTGCCCCACGCTTGCTTGACATTGGCGATGCTCCTGCATCACTACGCACAGATCTTACTCTTTTCTTTAGTTCCCAACAATCACAGTTTGAGGTCCTGGCAACAGAACCATTTGTTGGCAC
Organism: Picea sitchensis; assembly: GCA_010110895.2. Lineage (NCBI taxonomy): Eukaryota > Viridiplantae > Streptophyta > Pinopsida > Pinales > Pinaceae > Picea > Picea sitchensis. The sequence continues at coordinate 7,278 of SNQJ01S0053474.1, read as the reverse complement.
AGGGGCAGACCCAAGTTTCAACACTTCAAAAGTGCACCAACAAAACCCTAACTACCAACCCTTTCTAAAACACCTACGAAGCAGATGAAGTCTCACCCGAGGTAGAGGCAGGGGGGTTGCAAGACTCAGGTGTCTAAAACCAAGCTGGGACACAGATCTGTAATTACAACACTTAATAGAACACTTAGACAACAATATGCATTAGTTCTTGAGTCCCATTCACATCGCAGATTAAACCCTTATTACAGATCAACGCAGTAAAAATAAAGATCAAGCACTTCCAATCACTTAGCACATAGCATTATCTCGGATCTAGCATTCAAATACCTTTAAGAACTAAGAAACAACATCAAATGCATTCACTATACATTATAACAATAGAACTAAGAAAATAAACAACATAAATCACATCGCACAAAGCACATCAAGACAAAAGATATACGTGGTTCACCAGTGTGGGGCTACGTCCACCAACTTCTTCTTCTTCTTTATTAGTCTTCAATATTCTTACATTCATTTTCTCCTGTGCACAAAGCCATAGATACGAATTCTGCAAAGGACAGAAGATTTGTGCGCAGTGCGCCAGATCCTCCTTCCCAAAATCAGGTCAAGGTACAGAGCCAAATCCTTAGTATCACAGAGCCTTACATACAACGTCTATGCACAAATCAACTTACAAAACACTTTCACTTATCTCCGCAAGCCTTAACACATTCTTTCACAAAGACAACTAGTCATGCACTAAGCCAATCAATCCCTTTCTTGCACTAAGCCACACTATTATGCACATAGACAACCAATCCCTATTGATCTGCTTCTTACATTGCTTAGCTCCTTATTTATACATTTAAAAAAGGCCTAATCATGGTAAAACCATGGGCCAACATACCCTAACCCATTACATCAACCCTAGTAAACCCTTTGCTCGGTCCACAAGCTCGTAAAACAAGTGAGATCCCGCAATCTCAGATCCTCCTGGGCACTCCATCTTCGACCAGCCTGTCAAAGTCCCAAAAGTGGTCAAACATGACCAATGTTTCCTCAAAACTTTGTCAAAGGCCAACAGGCCAAATTTTGGCACAGGGGCGGACCCAGGGTTCAACGCTTCAACAGTGCACAAACAAAACCCTAACTACCGGCCCTTTCAGCAACACATGCAAAGCAGATGAAGTCTCACCCGAGGTAGAGGCAGGGGGGTTGCAAGACTCAGGTGGCTACAACCAATCTGGGACACAGATATATGATTACAACACTTAGAAAACAATATGCATTAGTTCTTAAGTCTCATTCACATTGTAGATTAAACCCTTATTACAGATCGGTGTAGTAACAATAAAGATCAGACACTTCCAATTACTTAGCACATAGAATTAGCTTGTATCTGGCATTCAAATACCTTTAAGCACTAAGAAACAACATCAGATGCATCCATTATACATTATAACAACATCACTAAGCAAATAAACAACATAAATCACATCACACAAAGCACATCAAGACACAGGATATACGTGGTTCACCCTAGTGTGGGGATACATCCACCAACTTCTTCTTCTTATTTATTAGTCTTCAATCTTCTCACATTCGTCTTCTTCTATGCACAAAGCCACAAAGACAAATTCCGCAGAGGACAGGAGATATGTGCACAGTGCGCCAGATCCTCCTTCCCAAAATCAGGTCAAGGTATAGAGCCAACTCCTTAGCAGAACAAAGCCTTACATACAATGTCTGTGCACAAATAAACTTAAAAAACACTTGCACTTAGCTCTGCAAGCCTTAACACATTCTTGCACAAAGCCAACTAGTCACACACTAAGCCAATCAATCCCTTTCTTGCACTAAGCCACATTATTATGCACAAATCCAACCAATCCCTATTGATCAGCTTCTTACATCACTTAGATCCTTATTTATACATTTACAAAAGTCCTAATCATGGGTAAACCCATGGACCGACATCCCCTAACCCATTACATAACCCTAGTAAACCCTTTGCTCGTTCCACAAGCTCAGAAAACAAGAGAGATCCTGCGATCGTAGCTCTGCCTGGGCACTCCATCTTCGACCAGCCTATTGAAGTCCCAAAAGTGGTCAAACATGACCAATGTTTCCTCAAAACTTGGTCAAGGGCCAACATATCGCATTTGTTGGCACAGGGGCAGACCCAGGGTTCAACGCTTCAACAATGCACCAACGAAAACCTAACTATCGGCCCTTCCAGCAACACCTGCAAAGCAAATGAAGTCTCACCTAAGGTAGAGGCAGGGAGGGTTGCAAGAATTAGGTGTCTACAACCAATCTAGGACACAGATATGTGATTACAACACTTAGAAAACAATATGCATTAGTTCTTGAGGCTCATTCACATCGAAGATTAAACCCTTATTACAGATTCGCAAAGTAACAATAAAGATCAAGCACTTCCAATCACTTAGCACATAGCAATATTTTGTATCTAGCATTCAAATACCTTTAAACATTAAGAAACAACATCATATGAATTCATTTTACATTATAACAATAGAAGTAAGAAAATAAACAGCATAAATCACATCGCACAAAACACATCAAGACACAGGATATACTTGGTTCTCCCTAGTGTGGAGCTACATCCACCAACTTCTTCTTCTTATTTATTAGTCCTCAATCTTCTCACATTTGTCTTCTTCTATGCACAAAGGCACATATCTGAACTCCGCAAAGGACAGGAGATCTATGCGCAGTGCGCCAGATCCTCCTTCCCAAAATCAGGTCAAGGTACAAAGCCAACTCCTTAGTAGAACAGAGCCTTACATACAATGTCTGTGCACAAAGAAACTTACAAAACACTTGCACTTAGCTCTGCAAGCCTTAACACATTCTTGCACAAAGCCAACTAGTCATGCACTAAGCCAATCAATCCCTTTCTTGCACTAAGCCACACTATTATGCACATATCCAACCAATCCTTATTGATATGCTTCTTACATCGCTTAGACACTTATTTATACAATTACAATGGTCCTAATCATGGGTAAACCCATGGTTCGACATCCCCTAACCCATTACATAAACCCTAGTAAACCCTTTGCTCATTCCACAAGCTTGCAAAACAAGCAAGATCTCGCGATCTTAGCTTTGCCTGGGTGCTCCATCTTCGACCAGCTTGTCGAAGTCCCAAAAGTGGTCAAACACGACCAATGTTTCCTCTAAACTTGGTCAAAGGCCAACATGCCGCATTTGTTGGCACAGGGGAAGACCCAGGGTTCAACGCTTCAATAGTTCACCAACAAAACCCTAACTACTGAATAATTTTGGCAACACCTACAAAGCAAATGAAGTCTCACCCGAGGTAGAGGCAGGGGGGGTTGCAAGACTCAGGTGTCTACAACCAATCTGGGACACAGATATGTGATTACAACACTTAACAAAACCCTTAGACAACAATATGCATTAGTTCTTGAGTCTCATTCACATCGCAGATTAAACCCTTATTACAGATCTGCGCAGTAACAAGAAAGATCAAGCACTTCCAATCACTTAACACATAGAATTAGCTTGTATCTAGCATTCAAATACCTTTAATCATTAAGAAACAACATCATATGCATTCATTATACATTATAACAACAACACTAAGAAAATAAACAACATAAATCACATCACACAAAGCACATCAAGACACAGGATATACATGGTTCACCCCAATGTGGGTCTACATCCACCAACTTACTCTTCTTCTTTATTAGTATTCAATCTTCTTACATTTGTCTGCTCCTGTGCACAAAGCCACAGATCTAAACTCTGCAGAGGACAGGAGTTCTGCGCACAGCGCACCAGATCCTCCTTCCCAAAATCAGGTCAAGGTATAGAGCCAACTCCTTAGTAGCACATAGCCTTACATACAATGTCTATGCACAAAGAAACTTACAAAACACTTTCACTTAGCTCCGCAAGCCTTAACACATTCTTGCACAAAGCCAACTAGTCATGCACTAAGCCAATCAATCCCTTTCTTACACTAAGCCACACTATTATGCACATATCCAACCAATCCCTATTGATCTGCTTCTTACATCACTTAGCTCCTTATTTATACATTTACAAAAGGCCTAATCATGGGTAAACCCATGGGATGACATCCCCTAACCCATTACATAAGCCCTATTAAACCCTTTGCTCGGTCCACAAGCTCGCAAAACAACTGAGATCCCACGATCTCAGCTCTGCCTGGGTGCTCCATCTTCCACCAGCCTGTTGTAGTCCCAAAAGTGGTCAAACACGACCAATGTTTCCTTAAAACTTGTTCAAGGGCCAACAACCCACATTTGTTGGCACAGGGGTAGACCCAGGGTTCAACGATTCAATAGTGCACCAACAAAACCCTAACTACCGACCCTTTCGGAAGCACCTGCAAACGAGATGAAGTCTCACCCGAGGTAGAGGCAGGGTGGTTGAAAGACTTAGGTGTCTACAACCAATCTGGGACACAGATCTATGATTACAACACTTAACAAAACACTTAGACAACAATATGCATTAGTTATTGAGTCTCATTCACATCGCAGATTAAACCCTTATAATAGATCCATGCAGTAACAATAAAGATCAAGCACTTCCAATCACTTAGCACATAACATTAGCTTGTATCTAGAATTCAAATACCTTTAAGCACTAAGAAACAAGATCAGATGCATTCATTATACATTATAACAACAATAATAAGAAAATAAACAACATAAATCACATCGCACAAACACATAAAGACACAGGATATACGTGGTCCACCCCAGTGTAGGGCTACGTCCACCAACTTCTTCTTCTTCTTCTTTATTAGTCTTCACTCTTCTTACATTTGTCTACTCCTCTGCACAAAGCCACATATCCAAACTCTGCAGAGGATAGAAGATCTGCGCACAACGCGCCAGATCCTCCTTCCCAAAAGAAGGTCAAGGTACAAAGCCAAATCTATAGTAGCACAGAGCCTTACATACAATGTATGTGCACAAAGAAACTTACAAAACACTTGCACTTAGCTCGTCAAGCCTTAACACATTCTTTCAAAAAGCCAACTAGTCATGCACTAAGCCAATCAATCCCTTTCTTGCACTAAGCCACACTATTATGCACATATCCAACCAATCCCTATTGATCTTCTTCTTACATCACTTAGCTCCTTATTTATACATTTACAAAAGGCCTAATCATGGGTAAACCCATGGGTCGACATCCCCTAACCCATTACATAAACCCTAGTAAATCCTTTGCTCAGTCCACAAGCTCGCAAAACAAGTGAGATCCCACGATCTCAGCTCTCCCTGGGCGCTCCATCTTCGACCAGCCTGTCGAAGTCCGAAAAGTGGTAAAAAATGACCAATGTTTCCTCAAAACTTGGTCAAGGGCCAACATGCTGCATTTGTTGGCACAGGGGCAGACCTAGAGTTCAACCCTTCAACAGTGCACCAACAAAACCCTAACTACTGACCCTTTTGGAAACACCTGTAAAGCAGATGAAGTCTCACCCGAGGTAGAGGCAGGGGGGGTTGCAAGACTCAGGTGTCTACAACCAATATGGGACATAGATCTGTGATCACAACACTTAACAAAACACTTAGACAACAATATGTATTAGTTCTTGAGTCTCATTCACATCGCAGATTAAACCCTTATTACAGATCCGCGTAGTAACAATAAAGATCAAGCATTTCCAATCACTTAGCACATATCATTAGCTTGTATCTAGCATTCAAATACCTTTAAGCACTAAGAAACAACATCATATGCATTCATTATACATTATAACAACAACACTAAGCAAATAAACAACATAAATCACATCACACAAAGCACATCAAGACACAGGATATACGTGGTTCACCCCAGTGTGGGGCTACGTCCACCAACTTCTTCTTCTTATTTATTAGTCTTCAATCTTCTCACATTCGTCTACTTCTATGCACAAATCCATAGAACTGAACTTCGCAGAGGAAAGGCGATCTGTGCGCAGTGCACTTGATCCTCCTTCCCAAAATCAGGTCAAGGTACATAGCCAAATCCTTAGTATAACAGAGCCTTACATACAACGTTTGTGCACAAAGGAACTTACAAAACACTTGCACTTATCTCTGCAAGCCTTAACACATTCTTGCACAAAGCCAACTAGTCATTCACTAAGCCAATCAATCCCTTTCTTGCACTAAGCCACACTATTATGCACATATCCAACCAATCCCTATTGATCTGCTTCTTACATCGCTTAGATCCTTATTTATACATTTACAAAATTCCTAATCATGGGTAAACCCATGGGCTGACATCCCCTAACCCATTACATAAACCCTAGTAAACCCTTTGCTCGGTCCACAAGCCTGCAAAACAAGCGAGATCTCGCGATCTCATCTCCGCCTGGGTGCTGAATCTTTGACTAGCCTGTCAAAGTCCCAAAAGTGGTCAAACACGACCAATGTTTCCTCAAAACTTGATCAAGGGCCAATAGGATCTATAGGGAATCTTAGGTGTGCATTTTCATTTAGTCAGCTAGTACAACTTATACCTTTCAAATTACAAGGAAAACTTTGTCTCTTTTGTACAACCACCCTTTTAAACTTGCAATTGCAAAATAAACAACATGACCAAGTCCATTATCATAAACCTCATCTCCAATAACTTGCACAAATCAAATCTAAGATATAATAAAACATTGGGTTAGTATTTACAAGTAGTTTTTGCATTTCCAGGGTTTTGTTATGCATCTCTTGCCTATTTTTGCACAAAAGAGTATTTTATGACTCTTCATGAAAAACTGGCCTTGGTTTATCTCATAACTCACCATCCTTTGATTCATCAAAATTCCATGAATCTTTGTGCATAGAAATCATCCCTTTTGGAGTGTAAATGCACTACTAATTTTACAAACAAGTTATACATATTGGAATGATCAATTTACAAATTATATCCTAAATTATTGATCCTTAGCAAAATTTGGGCATGTAGTTTAATATAGCCAACTTTACCAATGTGACACTTTGGTTTTACAATGCAATTAATATCCTTTATGCACACCAGGTAGGTTTATGTCTCAAAATTCCAATATAATTTTATAGATGGGTGTGAAATTACAAACTACAACTTATACAAGATGAACCACCAAAGTTGGCTCAAATTGGAGACTAGGGCATGCATTTGAGGCTGAGGAAGTTTTCCCTTCAAATTTACATGAAATCCCAATTCTAGGTGCATGAAAGAAACCTCTCCTATTCTTCAATTAAAATTTATATGCATAAGTAAATTTACCTTTTA
>SNQJ01S0053473.1:791-38362 GCA_010110895.2 Picea sitchensis | reverse complement strand
CATGATTATATTTCTGTTTGAAAATATTATTGTTTTGTGAAATATAAATTTAACATTAACATTCGATACAATTGTATTAACAAAGAAATTTGTTTAATTATTTTAATTGATTATATTGTTAAATATTGAATACTAGATCTGATTTGATCTTCCTGACAATTTATACCCAAAAAAATTACTTAACACAACAAATATATTTCTGAACTGTTGAAAACAAATACATTGGCATTCTTAACAATAAAATGCAGCGAAAATGCAAGTAGAAACACAGTCACACATATATGACACATTTGTTTACCCTCGAAACCAAACATTCAATTTTTCTTTTATTATTGGCCCACAAAGAATTCAGAAAATTACAATAGCAATTCAGAAAACATGTAACTCAATTTTCTTTCTAGAAAATCCACCCATAGAAATCATCCCATGCTCGGCCTCTACTGGAGAACCTGGCCCTGTAGAAATCTCAGCTTGCTACCCCTCTCTCTCCTGCTCATACAACAACGTATGGATCATCCTACTTAGATATCCCACATGTGAATGGTCCCTTCTCTTGCTGGACTACAAACTCGACCTCTCTCCCACTCAAATTCTCCTTGTTGTTCATTTTCTTCTCCTTAGCCACTGAGTATCTCACTCTTCTCTCTTGAGAAAATATCTTTCTTAATCACTACAAATGAATCTCTCATTCACTTTCTCATGAATGTGTTTCTTTCTCCTCTCCTTAGGCTTTCTTTTATATCATTTCATTGACCAAAACCCTAACCCTTAATCTTCCAAAGTGATGGATGGAAATGATTAAATCCTAAGCCTCACCTAAGATCAATGGTCAACATTATATCTAATTCGCTTAACCTTAGAAAACCTTTGTCAATAGCCAACATTAATTAATTGGTTTAATTAATGTGCTTTTCCTAAGTCAAATTTAGGAAAGAAATATAAGAGTCACTTGCTTAATAAATTAAGCAAGTACCTAGAAAGGATTTGTACATCTTCTGCATGCTCAACACCTAGCCTATGCAATATTACCTATCTGATATACAATCTTCAACACTCCCTCTTAGCGAGGGGGGTACTTTCATGACCTGGAAGTGGCTACGTCTTCACTATTATATCCTCTACCATGGTTGCTCTCTAGTCCACCTGACTAAGTGCTCTCTTTGAAAGGAATTCTATCTAGACCATCTCGTTCAGACCCTTCTTTGAAGACTTCCCTGTGAACATGTTCCTATAAGCCTCCTTCTCTTGAGCATCCTGCATGGCCATCTTGTACCATGAATCCTTATTGACATACTTGGAAAGCTGCTCCTTCCCACATGAACCTGAAGGTTGACTCCGAACTAAGCTTCTCAACCTTTAGAGCTACCTGCTCCTTATTCTTTGCCACTCTATTGCTTTCCATTTCTTTCATAGTATGGCCCTTTAGTCTATACAAGTTTCTCTCTCTAACTCCAAGAAGCATTGTTGTCCCTCATGAGCTAGATCCTCTGGGATTGATCAATATATGTTCATCCTGAAATACTACGTCAAATATCTTCTTCTCAATCCCTAAGACTGAGAGCACACTCCTTCTAAGTTCTAGCACCCATATCATGTCCATCACTCTCAACATGATTTTTGACTCCACCTGGAATGACATTGTCCCAGATCCTAAACTGCATGCTTGGTAGCCACACCAAGTTCCACATACATGTCTGAGTCTAACTCTATGAATCTCTCGAACAACTCTCACTCTCTTGTCATATGAGATGTGGCTCTACTATTTAGCAACCACACACCAAATAATATGGTGCCAGAGGAAATATGGGAAATAAGTAATAACTCTTGATCAAATGTTTTGGCAAACTCATCCACTTGATATTTTTCTGATGCAACTACCTCTGGTTGCGTCTCCTTTCCACGCTTCTTTTTTTTTGGAAATCGACCTACATAATGCCCAAATTTATGACATGAAAAACACTTGAATTTTATCACATCTCTCTTCGTTTCGTCTTGAGAGGTAGACTCTCCACTAACAGTGTTCTTAAATTTTCCCTTGCCCTTATTTGCTTGGATGGCAAGAGAAAGGTTCTCATCATCATTCTTGTATTGGCCTCCATTTAGATCTTCATCTCGAAGTTCTTCCTAAACGAAGTCACCCCACAACCTCGTCCAATCAGGGAGTTTCTCACGTGCCACAATCCCTTTGATGAATGGTGTCCAATGCTTCGTGAATCCTTTGAGTGATGTCCTCACCAATTCTGAATCATCCAGTGTCTCCCTGATTGTAGCCGAATCATCTCAAACCTGTCATATTTAGGTGAGATAGGTTGTCACAGTGTTTTATCCTATCATCTTTGTGTCTCCGAGCTTCTCTCTCAACACCATTTTGTGATTCTCATTTTTACTCTGAAATAAACCCTTCAAAGCCTCCCACATGTCCCTGACAATGTTATTTCTATATAAATGAGGGTTTAAATGATCTTTTACTCCATCTAGAATTATGCGCCTAGCTTTCACATCCTTCTGATCATGGATGACCAGTTGTGCCACATCTGTTGGAGTAGTGATATGAGTATTAGAAAATTCCTAGATCTCGTTCTCCATCAACACCACATGATTCTCTCCTTCTAAGGACTGTAGTTGGAAACCTAGTCCAACCTATCCTCAAATCGCAATCTAGTTTCCATCTAGATCAATCCCTTGATCTTGAAACCCTTATTTATCCCTCTCGACCCCTTGAAGAAACCCTCACGTACTACACAAATAAACTCAACCCTATTCCTTCGTAGCTTGGCTCTTTCAACTAGCTCAACCTTGACCCTCACAACCCTCAACTCAACCATCAGTTCAAAAAATCTTGCCACTAAAAAAAACATGTACGACCTATACCCATTCGACATGCCTCTTTTCTGTTTCATATTGTCTACGGTTGGTCTTGGAAAGGTGTGGTTGCCTCTCACTTGTCCTGCACAACCCCGATCTAGTACAAAACTCCTATTATCACCCCTCTTCTCCACAAAATATGCTACAAGAAACCCTCTCATCTTTCCTTCTGTGATCTTCCATAGAAAACAACCCTCTCGAGCCTCTTTTGCAATCTGCTACAACCCTCTTGACCATCTTCTCTTGATTCTACTAGAAGCCTCACGACCTTCTCTTGGTCTTCTTACAACTCCTTCAAATCCTATGTCAAAATATAATCCTTGATCTACTCCTTTAGATTCTATGAGGCTTTGATACCATGTTAAATCTTGAATACCAGATCTGATTTGATCTTCCTAACAATTTTATACCTAGAAAATTTACTTAACACAACAAATATATTTTTGAACTATTGAAAACAAATACACTGACATTCTTAACAATAAAATGCAATAGAATTACAAGTAGAAACACCGTCAAACATATATAATAGTTGTTTAACTTGTAAACGCAACTTGATAAATCCAACATTCAATTTTTATTTTATTATTGGCCCACAGAGAATTCAAAAAATTACAACAACAATTCAAAGAACCTGTAACTCAATTTTTTGTCCGAAAAATCCACCCACAAAAATCATCCCCTACTCAGCCTCTATTGGAGAACTCAACCCTACAAAAATCTCATCTCACTTCCCCTCTCTCTCCTTCTCATATGGTAGCATACAAAATAGTCTGTGTAGATATCCCATGTGCGGCTAGTCCCTTCTCTTACTGGAATGCAAACTCAACCTCTCTCCCACTCAGATTCTCCTTGTTGTTCGTTGTCTTCTCCTCAACCACTGAGTATCTCACTCTTCTCTCTTTAGAAAATCTTTCTCAATCACTACACATGAATCTCTCATTCACTTTCTCATGAATGTGTGTCTTTCTCCTCTCCTTAAGCTTTCTTTTATATCATTTCATTGACCAAAATCCTAAACCTTAATCTTTCAAAGTGATGGATGGCTAGGATTAAATCCTGAGCCTCACTTAAGATCAATGATCAAGATTAGATCTAAGTCACTTAAATAATTTAAGTCACTTAACCTTAGAAAACGTTAGTCAATAGCCAACATTAACTAATTGGTTTAATTAATGCACTTTTCCTAAATCAAACTTAGGTAAGAAAAATAAAAGACACTTACTCAATAAATTAAGCAAGTACCTAGAAAGGTTTTGGACATGTTCTACATGCTTGACACCTAGCTTATGCATAAGTCTCACAATCATCAACAAATATAACCTATCCTCAAAAATTATATTACAACCTATGGAAACTCATAATTATTAAATATAACCTTATACATATAATTGAATCTAAATTTTTTAAAAAAATGACCAAACAAACACAAAGAAAAAGGAAAGAAAACTATACCAACTTGTAGAAAAGGTGATTAAATGCTTTAACATGTAGAGTAGTTGGTCGATTAGAGATTAGAAATGGAAAAAGAAAAAAAAAATGAAATATAATGATCACTTTATAATTCATGATGAAGCTAAGTGCTATTAAACAACATTAGACTACTCTAAGTAGAGATTCAAGTAAGGTAAAAGAAGTTTGAATTGATAATTCAACATAAGCAAGTTTGAATTGATGATTCAACATAAGCACAAGACACGAGGCCTCTTTTGGAATAAGTAGTAACATTGGGTATAATTAGGTATGACATGCATAAACATTAAAAGTAGTAATATTGGGTATACTTAGGTATGCCATGCATAAACATTAAAATTTTAGGCTTTTTTAATAACAACATCATCAATTTGAGTGTTTCAAATAAATTGGTAAAAAATTAAATAAAGTCACTAACACCACAATGCACCTTAAATTATTACAAAAAACAACTTAAAATGCACATGAGGTAGCATAAAAGGTTAGTAAATCCATCTTTGCTTATATTTCAAACTTGTGTTTAAATTATTTTGGATTTAAATTTAAGGGATAGTTTTTGTTAAAAGAGTGTACAATATATTAATGAAGATTTGAATGAGGATGTCCAAAATGAAGACTCAAAACAAAAACAAAATAGGAACCTTTGAAAGTTGAGAATACCCATTCTTGTTAAATCTAGAGAAACCTTTTACACATCTCGAGTTTGATTTATTAGGAGAACTCAAAAATGTGTGTGTCAAAATACCGATATTTCAAGGAATTAAAGATGTATCTATTTATTCAAAAGTGGTACAAGAAATTTGATTGAGGAAACCCAGTTGGAAATGAAAGGATCCCCAAACTGTTCATGTCATGGGAAAAATGTCATATTTAATGACGGGGGGAGTTCTCGCAGCTAAATACTATGACCTTGATAGGCCAATCGTTAATGTGTAGATCAACAACACACTTATTAGTAACACATTAATCGACCTCGGGGCTGCCATCAAAGTTATGACACATGGGAACATGCAATCCTTAGGTCTTACAGGCCTTAGGGAAACCCCATTGTACTTCAACTCACCGATAGATCAACGATTAAACCAGAGGGCATCTTAGAATATGTGGTGATCTATGTGGATTTGTGGGAATATCCCACTGAATTCATGGTCCTACAACCCCAAAAATCTTTGGGCGGGTATCCTCTAATCCTGGGATGGACTTGGATGGCCTCTGTTGGTGCCTACATCGGATGTAGGTAAGGAAACATGACCATCTACCACGGGACATCCACCAAACAATTAACCCTCTACCCTCCCACTAAACCCAATATAGACTTAGAAAAACCACTTTGGGTTGACAAAGAAGAGAGTGGTGAAAAAGGGGAATCCCATCAAGTCCTCTTCATAGATCAATACTTAGCCATAAGAGAAAAAACATAAGACGACGCAATCAAGGATCTTATAGCCTCTTCCTCTTCCTCAAGAAACACATATATTCTTGAGCATGTTATGAAACAAAAAAATCAGGTTTCTTTAGCCTCAACAAGCATCTCACCCATTAAACATGAATCCCCACCAAAAAAATATCAAGTATAGAAACCAAATAAATCATCCTAGGGAAAACCTTGAAAATAAACCAAAGACTAATTGAAAAACAAAAGGAGCAATTGGTTAAAGTGTTGCAAAAGCACATTGATGCCTTCGCCTATAATTACTCTGACATGAAGGGAATCCATCCTGACCTGTGCACACACCATATATATATTAAGGAAGGAGCCAAACCCATCCTCCAATCCCAATGCTAGATAAAACTGACACTGAAGGACATAGTCAAAGAAGAGCTAAAGAAATTGCTTACAACTAACTTCATCTATCCCATTTCTAATATCCAGTGGGTCTCCCCTCTTGTCACGGTACAAAAAAAATGGTAAATGGAGGATTTGTGTCAACTATAGAGAACTCAATAAAGAAATACATAAAGACCACTTCCCATTACCTTTTATTGGATAGGTCATGGACACCTTAGCAGGGAAGAAATACTTTTCTTTCCTTAGTGGATTCTGTGGATATAACCATATCCAAATCACACTTGAAGACTAAGAGAAAAAAACGTTCACCTATCATTGGGGGACATTCGCCTATCTTGTTCTACCATTTGGGTTATGAAACACCCCCTCCACCTTTCAATGAGTTGTTATAGGTATATTCTATTCTATGATCTAATTCATGATTGTGTAGAAATATATATGGACGATTTCACAACATATGAGGACAAATTTGATGAGGCATTTCCCAATATGGAGAAAACAATAATAAGGTGCAAAGAGTCAAATATCGCCCTCAATAATGTAAAATGTTTGATGATGGAAACCAATGGAATCATACTTGGACATTGCATCTAAGAAAAAAAGGTATTGAATTCAATCCCAAAAAAGTAAAGGTAATTTCCAACTCCAACTTTGCAAAAGCAGGTACAAAGTTTCCTAGGATATGCTCGTTATTACCGTAGATTCATTTAAAAATTTTTCACGCATTGATTGTCCATTATTTTATTTACTTTACTTTGAGTTTGTATGGATAGAGACATGCCAACATGCACTTGATGAATTAAAAATCAAATTACATGAAGCTCCTGTTTTAAGAGAGTCTGATTGGTCCCTCCCGTTCCACATTTCCACAGACGCATCGAACACTTCCGTCAGATCCATTCTAGGACAACTAGAAGGAAAGGAACCATATGCAATTTAATATGTTAGTAATAATCTTTCGCCTACAAAATTGAATTATACGGTAACCGAGAAACAATTTCTTGTTGTTATTCATGCAATAAACAAGTTTATGCACTACATTACCAGATATTTCATAGTTTTTCACATTGATCACGCTGCTATTAAATATTTAATGAAAAAACCAATCACCAATGTAAGGGTCACTATATGGTTGGTTTTATTGCAAGAATTTGATATTACTATCCTAGATAAACTAGGAAAAGACAATGTAGTGGCCGACTTTATTTCTAGAATAATATCCAATGAGAATGAACCTCCAGTACAAGATTACTTTCCAGATGAACATATCTTTGTAGTGTCTACTAAATCACCTTGGTTTGTAGATATTGCTAACTTTTTAGCTGTAGGCAAGCTTCCGCATCATCTGACTCCCAAAGAACGAAAAAATATAGTTAGGAAAAGCAAAATATTTTCATGGATCAATGGTTGCCTCTTCTACACTGGGCCCGATTTGATTATTAGAAGATGTGTACTAGAGGACAAAGTCCAAGAGATAATAAATCCTGTCATGATGGGCCATGTGGGGGCCATTTTACAGATAAAAGGATTGGGTACAAGGCACTCCATCAGGGGTATTATTGGGCCACACTTTTCAAAGATTCCAAAGACTATGGGAAGAGGTGCGACAAATGTCAACACATGGGTAGACCCATACAAATAGATGAAATTCCGCTACAACCACAGATGGTGTTAGAACCTTTTGAAAAATGGGCCATTGATTTTGTGGGACCAATAAGTATCTCTTCCCATCGACACTCCTACATCCTTGTCAACATAGATTATGTTACAAAATGGATGGAGGAAAAATCACTCCCAACAACAATCGAACATGCAGTAGTAGAGTTTATTCATGAAGATATGTTTGTAAGGTTCAGGATACCATAAGAGATAGTGGCCGATGAAGGAACTTAGTTCACATCACGGCTGGTCAGAGACCTGATGGAAAACTACATGATCAAACACTGAGTAACAATGCCATATCAACCACAAGAAAATGGACAAGTAGAGAGGACTAAAAAGATCCTTTAGGCCATCATCGCTAAAGCTGTCAAATTACATATTAAATATTGAGCTGATAGACTCCCCAAAGCTTTATGGGCCTGTAGAACCACCTAGAGAGCTACTACATGAGGAAGCACACCTTATGAGTTAGTATATGGGAAAATAGTACTACTTCCCATTGAGACAGAAATACGAACACTTAGGACAACGATACAACTTGGGTTAGACCTATCAAAGGCTTAAAAACAATGACTGCTTCAAATTAACAAGTTGAATGAGCTACTATAAGATTCCTTACATCGAGCCACAATAATACAACACCAAAGGGCCAGATGACACAATAAGTTTATCAAGAAAGGAGTTCAAACATGGAGACTAGGAATTATTATTTGATTCCAGGTTCAAGGACTTCAGAGGGAAATTTCACACCAGATGGATCGATCCATATGATATTGATATAGTATATGACATTTAATCCATCAAACTATGTACCATAGATGAAGACATAATTCCTTTAATGGCTAATGGACATAAACTTCACTTATATCACTGACCCGTATCAAAGGAAGCATTTTTTAGGAATATTGGAAATGGATGGCTCGATAGCGATTTGGAACTCGTTCAAGGAGAACAAGTCCTGAATGGATAATATCCGCTTGTTCTTAAAAAAAATAGAAAATAAAGAAAGGGATATGTGAAAACGAGCCTAGCTAGCACATTAAAAAATAAAAAAATAAAAAATCCAGAATAAAAAAGAAACAAGAAGGGAACTTCATAGTTTCATGATGGTTATGTCAGGATCCTTCGCAACAAATTATAATAGAGCCATGGATTTTTCCTAGTAATCTCTTATTTTTAAGGATATGCAAGGGAAAATGATGTTGTTGCAACTCATGTGGATGCAATTCCTATTGTTGCAACTCCGGTTGTGGAAATTCTCATTGTCACAATTCCCTTTGCTATGATTCATGTTGCTACAACTCTCTTTGACACAACCATTCTCGTTGTTGTAATTTATTTTTCCGTAACTCTCTTCTCCACAAACTTTCCCTTTGTTGCAATCTCCATTCTTGCAAATCCACTTACAACTCTGCTTTATTTCCCAAATCCCCCCTCTCATTCCCATTGCTGCAACTCCACTTGCAACACTTCTTGATTTCCCAAATCCCTTCCCTTTCATTCCCATTGATGCAACTCCACTTGTAGCCTTGCTTCATTTCACAAGTCCCTTCCCTCTCATTCCCATTGCTGCAAATCCACTTGCAACCTCTCTTCATTTCCCAAATCCCTTCCCTCTCATTCCAATTGTTGCAACTCCACTTGCAACCCCGCTTCATTCCAAAAATCCCTTCCCTCTCATTTAGTTTCTACAACTCATGTTGTTGCAACTCCACTTGTAGCTTCATTTTATTTTCTGTAATTCTCACCTGCACCTCTTACCAATGATGCAATTATTGAGGTCACATCATAGGTTGCTACAATTTCCCTTGTTTCAACTCTCAGTGTTGCATCTTCATTGCTGCAAATTTCTTTGCTTTGAATCTGCTTGTAGATTTCACTTTGTGAGTGTCACCATTCCCACACTTCCAGTCGACAGAACTAACAATATCAATGTTGCAATTCCATTTGAGACTGTTGATGTTACTATGTCTTCCAGTGCCACAACGCCATTAACACCGAAATTCTACAATCAATCGAGGTAAGAAGTAACAGGTACGAGTTCCAATAATAATTTACAATGAATGGTTTTTATGGCATGTGTCTATTATCATTCCTCCATAACCAACACCTTACACCATCATTTCTATATCCACAATCTCCACCTTTATACCCACCACTGATTGTCATAATTTGACATTCTCTTCCCTATTAACACACATCTCACCTGCAAACACAAGCAAACATAGTTAGTTGGAAGAAGGAATTATAAGAGGTCCATTGATACACATGGAACCGACCGAACCATTGTTACTTGAGGTATACGACAATATCAGACATATTCTAGAACAAGCTAGATGGATGGAATATGTGCTACGCCTATATGGATATGATGTCATGGTCGCTCATAATTTTTCCTTGAATTACATAGACGAACACTCCATCGTAGTCGGGGATGTTATAGAAGTCAATGAAGAGACACTCACAGAAGTCACTAGTTTACCAAGGATAAGCGAGAGATGGTACTCCAAAAGAAATTCACACCCTGAAGTTCTACAGTAATTCCTCGATCCTGGAGAGGATTTAATGAAAAAGGGTACATGATTCAAACTCCAGTCTCTGCCACACCCTTGGGACAATATGACTATTTTTGTGTAGCGATATTTCACCTGTGAAATTCATTATCGAGATATCTATGTTCAACATATCTTACTGCCCGATTATCTCCAACATCATCGACCAATTAACATGCCATACTTCTTGTTCTAGATGCTGCACACAATGAAAACACTTGTCCAATGAGAAAATAACCCCAGAGAGGTCATATCATACCACGTCCTTATCAATATTTTGGTGGAACATGCACTGCACAAGGAAGGCCAAACCTGGAACAACATCGTTCAACCACCTGTTATACCTACAAAGAGTGAAGTGGCTGCACTTCAGGAATCCCAATAGGAAACACCTCCACTTCTAGCACTGAAAGGGGCTGCGGGTGCAACTCTGCCACCAAGTAACAATACCATGGACACAGTGAGACCAAATGTTGTCACTCCTCCACCAGGTAACAACACCATGGATACAACGATCCTAGTTGCTGTGAGTCCTCCACCAAGGAAATCCCGAAGGACAGTTAGGAAAAGTGACCATCCTACTGCAACTTCGATGAAGGAAGGCCTGGGTAGTGATGTTGAGGTAATCTCTACAAAACCCCTTACGAAGAGATTCAAAGGGTTTACAAAAATAAAACCTCCTGTTCCAAAGAAACGTAGAACGAGACATATGGCTGTAACTCAACAAAAAAAGA
Organism: Picea sitchensis; assembly: GCA_010110895.2. Lineage (NCBI taxonomy): Eukaryota > Viridiplantae > Streptophyta > Pinopsida > Pinales > Pinaceae > Picea > Picea sitchensis. Next base: position 27,287 of record SNQJ01S0053473.1, on the reverse strand, counting down.
GAAGAACTGTTGAGCTGAAAGAACAAACCTAGAAAAAGCATAAGGAAAAGAGGAAATATAACCCTTCACTAACACACAAGAACCAACAGAGGGTATCAACTTAGAATTCAACGAGGCCTTAGATGACACACAAGAACTAGAACAAGGCTCTCTAGGAGAAGGAATTATCCGTCTCCTGGAAATATATTTAGACGAAGAAGAGTTAGAAGAGAAAACTCCCACTAACCCACAAGAACCAGTGGGGAACCCTTCTGGAGAACAAGTTGAACATGAGGTAGAGGGTATATAAAAAAAGGAGGAACAAACAACAAAGGTTCCTGATGTTCATCCAGATTTAGCAGAAAGCACTCCTCAGGAACACACTAGCAAGTCTCAAGCATTATAGGCAGAGGCTCCTGCACTCCCTCGAGATATAACAAAGAAAATTTCCCAGGTACAATCTCCCAAAACTCAAGAGTCACAGATAGAGAATCCTGCACAATTTGGAAATACATAAGAGGAACTAGAATCTCTCCTTGATACAAAAATAAGCACATTTAAGGAAAAGTATCCTCACGAGGACAAACAAGAATTAGTGCCTCTTGCTGAATAAAAAAGAGGCACTCTTGATGAAACAATTACCAATCCATAGGAGAAGGAAAAATCAGAACCAAAGGTACCTACTGTTACAAAAGTACCAATAGGAGGTTCTCTTAGGGAATGAACCACCCACTCACATGATTCAGAGAAGGAAGGACAAGAGGTAGATGAGTTTTATTGTCCAATAAAAATCACTTGCGGATATGAATCAACTCATGCACAAGAACCACAAACAAAGGCTTCTATTCTAGAAATAAAAATTACTGCCACAACATGGGTAAGCATCCCACACTCTTTACCCATTTATGAATCCTTGGTAAAATAAAACATGATGTTGAGAATGAAGAACTGGAAGCTATAAATCAATCTGAAAATGTTGAAGGATGATCTGGATGAATAAAGGGCACCTGAGAAATCAATTTACCCTACAACAAGTCCTCTTGCTGCAGGGGAACCCTTCACCAGTTCACAAGAAGAAACTCAACTGAAAGAAAAAAAGGAAATAGTTGTCCAGAATATACATTTTATGTCAGTTGAGGAGGCCACTCAGATAGAAAAAGAGAAAGAATTGGCACAAGATAGAGGAGTTCCAACAAAAAAATACACCAGTGAAAAGAAGGAGGAAGTAGGAGAGGTATTTTGCGGTGTCAGTGATCTCCATGGTCTCCTTGATTACTCTAACTCTAAGTGATTGTTGGTTGCATGGGGACATGCAACAATTTTGGGATGGGGGAGATTATGGGTGCCTAAATTGGCATACTTTTAGCACCTGTCTAATACATTTTTGTTCACCATTTTCCATTGATCACTTCCTTTTTGATAATTTCCTTACCCAGTTTTTCCTTACTTATCATTAAGGTAAAAATATTTCCCCATATGCCATTTTTATGCTATTCTTGCATATTTATTAAAGGAAATTGTTACTTTCATGTGCTAATACTACCATAGAGGAGGAATACAATAGTTGCAACTCCTCACAAGTGGATGCAATACCTCTTTGCTGCAACTCCGCATGCAATTTTAGGCACAATCCAACTACTACAACTTCAAGTGCACTCTTTGTGCTGCAACTCTAGGCAACCATTGCAATTCTATGGACAAACCAACTGTTGCAACTCCAAGAGCACTCTTATTTCTAGGACTCTGAGTACACCGTTGCTGTGAATCCAATTGCAAAGCCCGCCAACACATCAATCAATGTTGCAACCGACATTTGGGAAATGGTCTTCACATAGGAAAACGATAGGAGGCAAGTAGGTGATTAAAATAAGAATCGATTTGCCTACCGAGTCAACACATGCCCGATCTTCACTAAAATTTGGAAAAATCAATGTAAACGGATGAACAACCGGATTCTCATGGTTGTCCATCTGTATATTTGTATAATTTTAGACATTAGTCATATTGTATAAGAACTTCAACTTCCCCAGAGCTGAGGGAGAGGAAATTATTCTAGCATTTGCACTATGTTTTTATTGTAACTTTGCACACTTCTACGATACAATTCTGTTTCTTCTTCATGCTCATGTAATGGTGTGATGAATGATCATGCTATTTTGATTTCATAGCCCAGTACCTTTCTTAAGGGGGTAGGCCCCCCTCCTTATTCAAACACTTCATGTATATTAGCGTAGGATTTAAATATTTCAATTTTGTTTATTTACTTTAGTAATTATTTCATTTCTCAATTTGTTGCAATTCTATATTTCATGGAACAACAATTACAATTTGTGTGTAGTTAGTATTTAATTTCCTGTTGTTGGGAGTTCTGAAAATACAAACTGCAATTCAACATTGATTTAATTTCTATGAGTTTGTAATCATAGATGATATTGCATCTCTAGCCACTGCAATTCACATCAATTCTCGTCCTGTTGGAATTTGCGTTGCTGCAACTCGCGTGACTGTGATTTATTTTGTGTTGCAGCTTCGTTGCAACAACTCCACTTGCAGCTGCACTTCAATTTATTTCTTTTAATTTATCATATCTTTATTTTTTTTTATGTCATAGTAGAAACCTATATTACTTGTAGCAAACATGATACAAAATGGGGATCCCGGTCTGCCTAAAGGAAACCAGACCAGGGGACCCTTACTGCTGGTTTTTAATGATCAATCCTAGAGGTATTTGGTCTGCCAAAATTGGAAACCAAACCAGACCTCCCTTTTCCAGTATGAAAGCATAGTAAAAAAAGAGCTAACTAACCGCTCCAATGAAAATTATAAAGTCTACCACAAAATACACTACATCCTACTACTTCCTAGGCATAACTGCCATTAAGCTAACAAAACTTACAGACATAGAGATAAGAGTCACTACAACACCTGGGGGTGATACTTCACCCCACCTGCTTGGCCCTTATTGTCCTCCTTTGGGGAGACTATTCTGGTTCTTCTAATCTGGGCTAGTCCTCCTTGTCCATCCATTGAAGTGATGTCCATATGGTGGGTGTATCTCAGGTAAAGGTGGAATTGCGTAGCCAACCACTCTTGCTTGCTTTTTTGGTCCCTTTCAACCTCCACTAACAACTTGATGACAGTTTCCAGTCCGTTGGATCTCGTCCAACATAGTTTTTACCTCCCGATGGTCTTCCTATCTTGTCTCCTCCTGATCAGACTTTACTTTCCTGATCAACATCTTGGTAAATCATGTCGTCTCTACCATTTTATGGTAGAGGGTATCCCTGGGATGGGTATCCCCCAAGTCTGTTACCCATTCTGCCTCTTGCACTATCTCCCCCCACTCTTTACCGGTCCGTGTTGAGCACTTAACACACCCTAAAAGTCTACGTAAAATCTCACTTTTTGGGTAGCACTTGATATTTTGGCATTGTCTGATATGAAAAATGTGTCCTTCACTTATCTCTTTTGTTTCTCTTTAAGTCTTTAAAAACTTGCTTGGACATGTGAAAATCATTAACTTAAAAGATAGATATCTAAATTAGAGAAATGACAATCAAAGTTTTCTTGGATGTGCTTAAGGATTTCAACGTCGGGAAGGATTAAGCGTGAAACAAAACGATAGAGAGAATCAAAGTTGCCAAGCCCCGACCTTAATTGGCGTCGACAGACGCAAGTTTTATTTTGCGACAGGAACCACCAAGAATATCGCCAATGACTGATTAATTCAACATCGGCGAAAAGTTAGAGAATAAGCATTGAACGAAAAATGAAATAATAATCGCCGACCTCCGGGACGTTTTCGACATCGGGAGTTTCAAAGGACGATAACCCTTGAAGAAACTACGCGTTGATTTTTGAACGCCGATCCCCGATACTCACCTGACATCAACAATCACAATATCTAGCTCAATTTAGCGCAATCGACGTAAACAAAGTCCCGAGTGCAACCCTTACCCACAAGCTGAGTTCTAGGTTTTCTTTTAATAAGCCCCGATTTAGTAACGCCACATCGACATCATTTGGCATCGAAAGTTTCTAAAGGAAAATATCAATGAACTTAGAAAATAAATCAGAACAATGGTAATTACAAAATCACGTAATTATGAGAAGCTTGAATAAGAACACGATAGATTTACACGCAAAGAGGAAACACAATGCTTTCAACTGCTATGACTAGAATCTGTTCAGGAAAAACATTTTCGAAATTTCATATATTAAGGTTCCCTTCGGGCTTAGGTTACGTACAATAAACACTACCAACACCTTGGGCAACCGACCCGGTTACACCGAGAACGTGAAAATTCTCACAATAAACAGGGAAAAATATCAAAACATACGTCACTTCCAAGAATACAAAACAAGGGTCCGCCCATCATGTATTTCCTGCACACAGACCTTCTCCCAGGCTGCTCTATGTGCCTTGCAATGTTCTTATGTTCTCCTCCTCCATCATCCTCTCTGCTTTGCGCAGCTGCACAATCGTATCTTATGTTTCCCGAAGCTGCCGATTGAGCCAATTTATGCTTCCTTCATGACCTAGTGGTGCTGATACCTCCTGGTTCTGCACTGCCAGTTGTCTCCACAATTATCTATTTTCTTGATAAAGTTTAGCTATAGAAAGTTTCTCCTGCTCCAGCTGCTGATTGGGGTTTTCAACGTTAGAACCTGATACCCCTGTCCTTCGTATTTGGCTCCCACTTCCTCGACTGGTAGTCCCGACAGGCTCTAGCTGGGTAGCATGCATCATGAACTCCTCAGCGGCCAGGTGTGCACTTAGCTTAGTCAATAAGTGGCTTCCTCCCACTTCAGTACTTTTTCTGGGCCTTCCCCTCCTCCACGGTGTCGGCTTTTGAGAGGGCGTGGCCTCTAACCTGTGTCCTCCGGACAAAAAATTCTCCACTTCGACCTCCGCTTGAGGCACTGACATCATTTTGGAGAAAAGGTAAGGACCTCATTTTTAAATCTCGGAGACACTCGATGCCAATAAGAAAGAGTCCCAGGCATGTTGGGGTTTAGACCTGGCGCTCTGGCTACCTCACAAACCCCGTCTCGGGTTTTGAGGGGATCACATGGAGAGATAACGTGTGTGCTTAGACGTCCACGAGTGGATGAAGGGCCATGACACAAAGTCTGATAGAATTGGACTCGCAAGACCAGTCCCTACTTGTATACAAACTCGACCGATGCGTAGAACCCGCACAAAACATCTAAGATTTATAGCAGAGCGAGGCAGTGAGAAGGAACATGCCAAGGACTAATCATACATTGCAAAGAGATGTTTTGAAGAATTAAGGCATCATATCTGCACGACGTATATGATCTAGGACGTATGAAATGCATCCGAGAGGAGTTGCAGAGAATATACGATACAATCATTTCCAATCTCTGTAATCTTCCCAGCCTCCACTATTAGCGAATGATGGTTGACACACTTGGTGATACGGCTTCTGGGGTAACAACTTGGCTCGACCTGGGGTGTTTAACGACTTCCTTTATTGCGGCATCTGACCTTTTGGGAGTTGACACACACTTTCGACACACATTCAACTCTGGCATCCTTTCCAGACCCCAAGGGGCAATCGGCCTCTGGAATGGCTTCAATGCTCATATCTGTCGTACCTGAGATTCCACGCTATGGCGTGTGGATGTAACTCATCCAAACTAAAGAGGAGCGGTGACATAGATAGAGACGCTACAAGTCATTCAAAAGGTTATTGGGATCACATAAGTATTTAACAATCAGGACTAACAAGCTTTACAGGTACGCATCAATTTGTTTTTTCTACTTACATCTTCCTATGTTTTGTTTGATAAGTAATTTCCAAAACAATGTCAATCCCGATTGTAGGAAATATCCCTCCAACTACCGAACAAAGTTCACTCTGTAACCTCGCCAAGGAACCCAAAGGAAACGTTGGGGTAAGATCAGCGAAGCAATGAAGGATATAGGACTCCCCGAGTTCGGCGACCCCGACAACTTCATCGATTTATGCGACATAATCGGATCACATGCCAAGAAGGATTCATTATGGGCTGAGGAGCTATCCAAGGTGACTGATAGATCGCCAAGACAAGTGCAAATATTTATGGAACATCCGATGAAGGCTCAAATCATGCTACAACAGTTAAACACTAGTCTAGTGAAGTACTGAGCGCATGCGGTGGAGATAAGAGGATTCTACGCGGCTCCAATGGAGAAGCACAAGTTCCCATGGGCCCAAACTTGCAAAGAGCTGTTTATCAGTTGGTCTGAGTATGAGAAAAGTCACCCTTTCAAAGAACTATCTTGAGTTGACTGTTAAAGAAACTGTTAGAAGATGACGCCACATGGCATATTTTGATTTTCTTAAACTGCACTTAGCCGTTGTTTTGAGTTGAACTTTAGGTTATAATAAAGACATCAACCAATTAGTTAAGGGTTGATGGTTGTGGCAATAACTCTTTCTTTCTGGTTGTTAAGAATTATTTTGAAGCTGCATTGAATTGAGAAGTCCTTCTGGACCAAAGACAAGTTATTTTCATCAACTGCATGTGTGATTGGACGTGGAGAAGAACTATTTCCTATCCTGTTTCATGAATGATGCTGTAATGAGTTAGAGCAATTAATTCTGTTGTCAAGTTATCTGGTGCAATGTTTTGTTGTTCTTTGCTTTAATGATGAATATGAATCATTGTGTTATTATGTGATGAATGGTTCTAGTAGATGAATTATTTTGCTTGCCATTATCTCATTGCATATGTTTTTTCTTTCTGGTAGTTTGTATCTTAGACAGTAATTGGATGCTCACATGGTTAATGTATTAGTACTAGGCCTATGGTATAAAATTTTCGTCTGCATGCTGGAGCAACAAGCTATCCCAAGTTCAACCTCTTTCCCTTAGTTAAGCTTAATCCCATTTTTGTTGCCAAGTTGGTTTATACTGGCTTACGTCTCATATCGGTCCCACCCAAGAGAAAATATGCAAAAGAGATTAGTCCAAACTGAAGGAAGAGCCTTCACAAGAAAACGTAAATCCCATCGATAATTTGGCCGGATCGCAAGATCTGGAGAACCATTCCACTATTAAACGCTGCAGAGTCTAATTGGGCCTTGGTGGTGGGTTTGGTTCCTACTGTTGGGTCAAGGGATTTAAGGCCCATCAATAGAATTGGCGCTAGAAGGAGGGTCTGAGAATGAATGGCTAGATATATATTGTACATAGTACTTCAAACAACCTATAGATTCAAAACAACCCACATGCATGGCTAGTCATTCCCAAGACAACCTACACACGCTGAGTACTCCTAGAATGAGTAACTCACCCCATCCCGGGGAAGAACCTTTTCACCCTGAAATACCTTACGCTCTTTCTCACGAGGAAGTAAATCAATTCAAAAGGATCACAAGAGCCTACGCTCGACAAATCGGTGCGTTGTCCTTAGCTCCCATACTCCCTCGGAGAAACAAACAAAGAAGACCAGTGGTTAGTACTCTCGACAAGGTTTTTGTACACTCGGTAGAAGACTTAATAGATTTATCAATTACCTAAATTCAAGAACCTCTTGATTTGATACTCGAAACCGCAGTCGGCGACGTCTCTGAACCAGATGATTTTTTGGAAGAAGAGGAGTTTAACTCAGAGTCTTAAGATAAGGAAGGAAAAAATGACCATAATGATGAAAGGGGGAACCCACCTTTGAACAATAATCCCTAGTTAGATAGAGATGCTTTGGCCCTCCCAGGACCAGTTCATAACCTTCCCCGTCATCCAGAGAAGTTGCTTCCCAAGTTCGATCCCGAAACCTCTCGATTGCCTGAAGATCATATCAAGAAATTTATACTAGCGATCATGCTTATGAACGTCCAACATGAAGATGTAGTATGCAGAATTTTCCCCTATACATTTGAAAATTTGGCTTCCACGTGGTACTTCAACCTGTCGATAGAATCTATAACTAGCTGGATGAAGTTCTAGAAAGATTTTCTAGACAAATTTTCCGAAGAAACTACTACGGGAGCTATGATGGCCAAGTTGTTCGCTGCCACCATGAGTTTGAAAGAAAGGGTCAAAGGCTTCAATCAAATATTCACAACTATATTGAACAAGTTCCAACCCAAAGCTAAGCCAACTCAGGAATTGCAAATCGAATTTTATGCTAACACTCTCCCAACTTCCATTTCCATGTTCGTAAAAGGGTTGCTAAATGAACCCTAACTAAGAATTTTGAAGAATCCAAAATGATAGAATTCCATATGAAAGGGTGTAAAGAAGGCTAGGTTTCATTAGTTAAGAAAGAAGCTCAACCTCCCCCCAGGAGAGGACTCCTTTTGACTAGACCGTCGGGGAAACAAGTAGAACAGACTCCCAACAAAGGGAATGGAGACATAGAGGATCTACAACGCATGGTTAAAAACTATCAAACGAGATCATAGACATGAAGAGAAACGCAGGGGAAGGAAACCAAGGCCAGAGGCCCTACAAGCCTTTATTTAAAAGTAACCCAATGTTCAAGGCGATTGAACCTCCCCTAGCTAACTTAAATATTGATATAGGGAATGTGGCATCTGATTCTTAAAACCACTCCGAAAGAGACTTCCCTCAATGGGTGCACACCATGAATTTGATGACCAATCAGTTTCTAAATGAAGTCTCCCTAACAGAACGATCGAGCAGTTCAGTTATGAATATTTCCAACCAGGAAGAGGTTGATCGACCACAAGATACAACCATGCTGATATGGGATCCCGACCTGATCATGCCTTCCAACGACCTTTTGAGTCTCAAGAAACACCCGTCGAGGTATTGGTGGTGCAGATGTGCAGTAAATGTCCACATGTCTCAAAAGACATCACTGCTACCCAAACTTCGAGAGATAAGACATCCCCTGATCGCTCGAAAACAAATTTTTCTCCTAGTAAGAAACCTATAAGCATCCATACCCAAGAATCTCCCAAACTCGATTACAACATAGTTGAAGATTTGAAGGAGTTAAGGGCTAACATATTAGTCATGGACATATGCAGGATCCCTCAGCAGAAGGAATTCCTGTTACAAGCTTTGAACTCAGTAGAAGACCCTATGACTAGTAATGGTCAAGAAATAAATCTAGCTTCCACAGACTCCGTAAATAAACCAACCGTGAATACTTGTTTAGAAGATAAGAAGGGGAAGCCTTTTGTCCCACCTTTCCTCTTAACTTTCAAAGTTTTCAACATGAACCTCCATAATTGTTTGGTAGATTTAGGAGCATCTTCCAACATTATTCCCTTGTCAATTTGCCGAAAATTAATTGTCGTTCCTCTACAGAGCAACAAATACATGATACAACTAGAGAGGACCCATGCCAAAGTCATGGGTGAACTCATGGATGTAATGATCAAAATAGAGACACATCCTAAATTTGTACAAGTGATTGACATCATCGTGGTAGACATCCCAGAGGCCTATGGGTTATTACTAAGTAGAGATTGGTCTGAGAAGTTAAATGGGTAGTTTAGCATAGACTGGGCACACCTTTGGCTACCACTGAAGGGATACAATAATATTATTAGAATCGATAGGGAGAGATATCTGAAACATACGATCACTGATCTAGAAACCATGAATGAAACCTCGCTTATAGATTTTCCCATGCTGGGCAATTATTCCTGCGATTCCCACTTCAGAAACTTTTCTCCTCTCTTATCTGATGTCCCCCTCACTCAAAACTGTGAAATGGTTTTTCAAGAGAAATCGCTGATACCGACAGAAGACACCCTCTTTTGCCAAGACCCTGCTTTATAAATTACACAACAAAAGATAGGAAAGCTAAAAATAAATAAGGAAGAAGAAGAGGGCGATTGTCATTCACAAGTTTGGACCATATACTTTGATGGATCTAAATTGCAGGAGGGATTGAGGGCAGGGTGCATGCTCATTGATCCAAAAGGTAAACGTTATTTCTTTTCCTGTAGTTTAGAATTCAAATGCACCAATAACATCGCCGAGTATGAAGCTCTAGTACAAGGGTTAAAGAAATCCATAGACTTGAATGTCAAAGAATTGAAAGTTTTTGGGGACTCAGAGATTATCGTTAGACAAGTAAGGAATACTATACACTGCAATTCCCTGCACCTGAAGAATTATCAGCAAGAAGTGCATATTTTAATGGAGCATTTTGAAGCTTTCAATATCACCACGATCCCCAGAGCAAAGAACATCCTTGCTGATTCCCTGGCCACAACGGCTTTGAGGCTGTCACCTCTAGAGGACTATGAAGCCTCCCGGTTCACTGTGGAACTAATCTACAAACCATTGGTGCCTAACAATATCTATAATTGGAAGGTATTTGAAGCAAATGAACAAATCATAAAGTTCCTGACTAACCAAGACAATTTCAAAGATTTAGCCATTGACGGTGAGGTATTCCAAGAGCAAGTGATAGAAACTGATCCTCGAATAGGCCATCCTATTGACAGATCAAAATATCACATCATCCCGAAGGGGATAGCTAATCTAGAAAGTCTGTTTGACCTGAAAGAACTCTTTAGGGGGCCTAAGAATGCCAAGACCGGAGCTTCTATCCACTGCATGAGACTATAAATCTCAGAACCTCGGAAAATCCAAAGAATGTGAATCTCGACAAGACCATATCTAAAGAAGAAAGAAAGGCTTATCTCAAACTGTCCAGACAATATCAATAAATCTTCGCATGGTCCTACCGAGACCTAAAAACCTACAACACCTGAATAATTCAACACACTATACTGTTGAAACCTTTCCAACAGAAGCTCCGAAAGTATCACCCATCCCTGAAGACTCTCATGTATCAGGAATTAAAGAAAATTTTAGATGCTAAGATCATTTTCCAGGTCAGGCATTCTGCATGGGTAGCAAATTTGGTTCCTGTAAGGAAAAATTCTGGAGAAATTCGCTTATGTGTAGATTTTAGAAATCTCAACAGAGCTTCAGAAAAGGACAATTACCCAGTCCCGCCAATGGAGTAACTCCTACAGACTATGTCTGGCTCAAAGATATTCTCCCTACTGGACAGTTTCTCAGGTTACAACCAAGTCCTGGTTTCGAAGGAGGATCATTTAAAAACTACCTTCTGAACCAAGTGGGGAACCTTCGCTTATAAACACAGGCCTTTTGGGTTAATCAATGCAGGAGCGACCTTCCATAGGGCCATGGATGTAGTATTTCTGGGACTAATCAACAAGTGCGTGGTAGTGTATCTAGACGATGTAACCTTGTATTCAAAGAACGGAGAAGAACACATCCAACACTTAACTCAAAATTTCAAAAGGTGTAGGAAATATGGTATACCCTTAAATCCAAAGAAAACCATTTTCAGCATCGAGGAAGGTAAGTTGTTAGGTCATATTATATCCCAAGCAGGTATTCGCATAGACCCAGAAAGGATTAAAGCCATAGTTCAACTCTCGTTACCCCATAACAAGAAATCTATGCAATCCTTTTTCAGGCAAATCAATTTTGTGAGGAAATTCATTCCCGATTTCGCGGAAATCATCAAACCCTTACAAAATATGATTCACAAAGATGTCGAATTCAAGTGGGATGATGAACGAAAGGATGCTTTCAGCAATATTAAAACTTCCATATCTGGGGCCCTTGTGCTACGAAGTCCCGATTTCAATAGGGATTTCTTCCTCTATACTTTCGCCTCCGACCAGTCATTAGCTGCGGTAATGACTTAGAAGGTGATGCCAACAATGAAGCTCCGGTGTCATTCATGAGCACTAATATCCAAGGAGCCGAGCTTAACTATCCTGCTATTGACAAACATGCCTATGCAGTATACAAGGCGGTAAAACACTTCAGGTCTTACATCCTCAAGAACCACACCAAAGTGATTGTGCCTCACCCTGCAGTCCGATCCTTGTTTACTTAGCAAGATATGAGGGAAAGAAGAGGGAACTGGATGGAAGTGGTCCATGAATTTAATCTAGACATAAAACCTGCCAAACTTGTCAAGGGGAAAGGATTGTGAAAACTCACAACTAAAGCCCAGGACCAAGCAAATGAAGATTCCGAATGGGAGAATGAAATGGCATTATGGTGTGGTGAAGCTTCATACATTTTCCCAGGGCCCAAGTCTTGGTATAAGAATCTGACCTACCTCCTATGCCATGCGGCCTGCCCAGAAAATCTCAACCCCGGGTAAAGGAGAGCTCTCAGGTTAAAATCCACACAATGCCGCCTCATAAATTCGGTACTCTTCTGGATTAATTATGATGGAGTACTCTTAAGATGTCTCGAATGTGAATATGCAGACAAAGTCTTGAAGGAACTCCATGATGGCCCTGCTGGTGGGAATTTTGCAGGAAACACCACCGCTCATAAGATACTGAGAGCTGGTTATTACTGGCCTACCTTGTTCAAAGATGCCCATACCTATGCCAGAAACTGTAAAACTTGTCAAGTAAGCGTCGGGAGGGAGAAGAGAGCGGCAATCCCACTCTAGCCAGTGATTGTCTCTAGGCCTTTTGAGCAATGGGGGTTAGATATCATAGGAGAAATCATACCAAGCTCTTCAAAACAACACAAGTACATTCTGACTGCCACTGATTACTTCACAAAATGGAAAGAGGCTATCCCTTTGACTCATGTAAACGAAAAAGTGGTGATCCAATTCATAGAGCAACAACTAATCATGAGGTTTGGTGTCCCTTCTGTCCTGGTTTTTGATAATGCAGCTTAATTATCTTCCACTCGACTGACAAAGTTTTCTTTGGACAAAGGAATCATAATTAGGTACTCTGCAAATTATTATCCATAGGGAAACAGGGTGGCTGAATCGACCAATAAGAACCTAGTAAGAATACTAAAGAAGACAGTTGCAAATAACCAAAGGAATTGGCGTAATCTACTCCATAACGCTTTGTGGGACGATAGGGTCACACCCAAATAAGCCATCGAAAATTACCCATACTTCCTAGTTTATGGACAAGAATCTATTCTCCCAAATGGGATTTATCTTCCATCTCTTCAACTAGCCCAAGATTCCAACGGGGATCCCTCCTCGGTCATACAACAAAGAATTGATACTCTTCTCATGCTAGAAGAAGAGAGAGAAAAGGCTAATTCAAAATTCATATCTCACTAGCAGATAGTGAAAAGGTGGTTTGAAAAGCATAAGGCCAAAGAGAAGGATTTTGAAATAAGAGACTTAGTACTGAAATGGGACAGGGCAAATGAGCCGAAAGGGAAACATTCTAAGTTTCAGAATCTATGGCTTGGACCTTTTTAGGTGGTTGAGAAGATCGAGGTGAGAAATTATTGGTTATAAAATTTGAGGGGGGAACCTGACGCCCTCCCAATAAATGGCCAAGCCCTCAAACAACATTTCCAATAAAATTAAAAAAAAAAGGGAGGCATCTTGTTTTAGTGTTTTCAGGATTTCAAAATACTTTTCTTTTCGGTTTTCTTCTGCTTTCTGGATTTCTGCACTTTTGAAAGTTGTGTTTATTGGGAAAATGGTTGACCTTAAGTCATGCGACATAGAGAACTCTTTTTTTAACTCATCACTCAGATACAACACAAGAATCATCAAGGAACTTGCGGTTTCTTTGAGGAGCCCTCGATCTAACCCGCGCAAACGAACAACTTCGAAGAAATGCTAGAAGTGTCTGCCTAGTGGTTTAGTAAGACCTTAACGGTAAGAAGGAAAGCTGGAAAGGACTAAATGAAACCAAACACAAAGCTAGCAAAGGGTCCACCTAACCATGTCACTTTCCGAAATAAACATATGTCATCCTCTCTCACTTGCTTAGGGTATCATGCCAAAATAAAATGGACATTATTAAAAGAGTGATCAGTAGGGGAGGGTATGCAAATATCTCCGTCGGGGCTATAGACGCTCGCTGGTAGTGGAGCAAGGTCTGTGATGTTGGGGTGACTCTTCCAGGCTATGGACATTCGTTGGTAGCGGAGAAACACCGAAGCGAAGGAGTAAAGGTAACTAAGGGCTTCATGCCAGTGAATGCGTTGCTAGTCTTTTGTAAAACGCGATGTAAGTCAGGGTGACAAGAAACGAAGGAGGAATAAAGGTCAAAACCCCACGGGAAAACTCGAAAGCATCAACCGAAGGATTTGAAATTTCCATAGGTAAAAGAGGCTCTGATTTAAAACCAGGAAATTTTCTCTAGCAACTTTCGTACTAGCCGAGCATGAAGGAAGAACAAAGATTCTACGTTCACCCAGTGAATCGCCATTTGTTGAGCACTCAACGCACCCTAAAAGTCTACGTAAAATCTCACTTTTTGGGTACCACTTGATATTTTGGCATTGTTTGATATGAAAAATGTGTCCTTCTCTTATCTCTTTTGTTTCTCTTTAAGTCTTTATAAGATTTCTTGGACATGTGAAAATCATTAACTTAAAAGACGAATATCTAAATTAGAGAAATGACAGCCAAAGTTTTCCTGGACGTGCTTAAGGATTTCGATGTCGGGAAGGATTAAGCGTGAAAGAAAATGCTATAGAGAATCAAAGTTGATCAGCCCCGACCTTTGTCAGCGTCGACAGACGCAAATTAGTTTTTGCGATAGGCACCACCAAGAATATCGCTGATGACCGATTAATTCGGCATTGACGAAAAGTTAGAGAATAAGCATTGAACAAAAAATGAAATAATAATCGTCGACCTTTGGGACATTTTCGACATCAGGAGTTTAGAAGGATGATAACCCTCGAAGAAACTACACATTGATTTTTGAACGCCGATCCCGATACTCACGCGGAATCGACAGTCACAATTTCTAGCTCAATTTAGCGCGATTGACGTAAATGAAGTCCCAAGTGCAACCCTTACCCACGAGCTGAGTTCTAGGTTTTCTTTTAATAAGCCCCGAGTTAGTAACGCCACGTCGACATCATTTGGCATCGGAAGTTTGTAAAGGAAAATATCAATGAACTTACAAAATATCTCAGAACAACGGTAATTACAAAATCACATAATTACGAGAAGCTTGAATAAGAACACGGTAGATTTATGCGCAAAGAGGAAACACAATTCTTTCAAATGCTATGACTAGAATCTGTTCAAGAAAAACATTTTCAAAATTTCATATATTAAGGTTCCCACCGGGCTTAGGTTACATACAATAAACACTACCAACACCTTGGCCAACTGAACCGGTTACATCGAGAACATGAAAATTCTCACAGAAAACAGGTAAAACTATCAAAACATATGTCACTTCCGAGAATAAAAAACAAGGGTCCTCCCATCACGTATCTCCTGCACCCAGACCTTCTCCCGGACTGCTCCGTGCGCTTTACAATGTTCTTATGTTCTCCTCCTCCATCATCCTCTGCGCTTTGCGCAACTGCACAATCGTATCTTGTGCTTCCCGAAGCTGCCTCTTGAGCCAATTTGTGCTTCCTTCGTGACCTGGTGGTGTTGATACCTCCTGATTATGTGTCGCCAGTTGTCTCTTTAATTCTCTATTTTCTTGATAAAGTTTGGCTATGGCAAGTTGTGCCTGCTGCAGCTGTTGATTGGGGTTTTCAACGTTAGAAAATGATACCCCTGTCCTTCACATTCAGCTCCCGCTTCCTCAAATGGTAGTCCCGACAGGCTCTAGACGGGTAGCATGCATCATGAACTCCTCAGCGGCTGGGAGTGCACTCAGGTTAGTCAATATGTGGCTTCCTCCTACTTCCTTATTTTTTTTGGGCCTTCCCCTCCTTTGCAGTGTTGGATTTTGAGAGGGCATGGCCTCCAACCTTTGTCCTTCAGATGAAATTTTTCCACTTCGACCTCCTCTTGAGGCACTGACATCGTTTCAGAGCAAAGGTAAGGACCTCCTTTTGAAATCTTGGAGACACTCGATCCCAATAAGAAAGAGTCCCAAGCATGTTGGGGTTCAGACCTGGCACTCTGACTGCCTCAAAAACCCTATCTCATGTTTTGAGAGGATCCCATGGAGTGACAACGTGTGTGCTTAGATGTTCGTGACTGGATGAAGGGCCATGACAGAGAGTCTGATAGAATTGGACTTGCAAGACCCGTCCCTACTTGTATACAAACTTGGCCGATGCATAGAACCCGCACAAAACATCTAAGATTTATAGCAGAGCGAGGCAGTGAGACAGAACGTGCCAAGGATTACTCATACCTTGCGAATAGATGTTTTGAAGAATTAATGTTTCATATATGCACTACAGATATGATCTAGGATGTATGAAACACAACTGAGAGGAGTTGCAAAGAATATACAGTACAATCATTTCCAATCTCTTTAATCTTCCTAGCCTCCACTATTAGCGAATGATGGTTGACACACTTGGTGATACGACTTATGGGGTAAAAACTTGCCTCGACCTGGGGTGTTTAACAACTTCCTTTATTGCAACATCCGACCTTTTGGGAGCTAACACAAACTTTCGACACACGTTCAACTCTAGCATCCTTTCCAGACCCCAAGGGGCAATCGACCTCTGGAATGGCTTCAACGTTCGTATCTGCCGTACCTATTCTTCCACACTCTGGCGCGCGGATGTAACTCATCCAAACTGAAGAGGAGAGACGACGTAGACAGAGACACTACAGGTCATTCAAAAGGTTATTGGGATCACGTAAGTATTTAACAATCGGGACTAGCAAGCTCTACAGGTATGCATCAATTTTTTTTTTCCGCTTACATCTTCCTATGTTTTGTTTGATAAGTAATTTCTAAAACGATGTAAATCCCGATTGCAGGAAAGATCCCTTCGACTACCGAACAAATTTCACTCCGTAACCTCACCAAGGAACTCGAAGGAAACATTGGGGTAATATCAACAAAGAAATGAAGGATATAAGACTCCCCGAGTTTGGCGACGCCGACAACTTCATCGACTTATGCAACATAATTGGATCACATGCCAAGAAGGATTCACTATGGGCCAAAGAGCTAGCCAAGGTGATCGATACGTCGCCAGGACAAGTGAAAATATTTATGGAACATCTGATGAAGGCTCAAACCGTGCTAAAACAGTTAAACACCAGTCTAGTGAAGTACCGAGTGCATGCAGTGGAGATCAGAGGATTCTACGCGGCTCCGATGGACCAACACAAGTTCCCATGGGTACAAACTTGCGAAGAGCTATTTATCAGTTGGTCTGAGTACGAGAAAATTCACCCTTTCAAAGAACTCTCTTGAGTTGACTGTTAAAGAAACTGTTAGAAGATGACGCCACGTGGCGTATTTTTCTTTTCTTAAACTGCACTTAGCCGTTGTTTTCAGTTGAACTTTAGATTATAAATAAAGACATCGACCAATTAGTTTAGGGTCGATGCTTGTGGAAAGAACTCTTTATTTCTCGTTGTTAAGAATTATTTTGAAGCTGCTTTGAATTGAGAAGTCCTTCTGGACCAAAGACAAGTTATTTTCATCAACTGCATGTGTGATTGGATGTAGACTAGAACTATTTCCTATCCTGTTTCATGAATGATGTTGTAATGAGTAAGAGCAATTAATTATGTTGTCAATTTATCTAGTGCAATGTTTTGTTGTTATTTGCTTTAATGATGAAGATGAATAGTTGTGTTATTATGTGATGAATGGTTATGGTAGATGAATTATTTAGATTTCCATTAGCTCATTGCATATGTGTTTTCTTTCTGGTAGTTAGTATCTCAGACAGTAATTGGATGCTCACATGGTTAATGTATTAGTACTAGGCCCATGGTATAAAATTGTCATTTGCATGCTTGAGCAGCGGGTTATCCCAAGTTCAACCTCTTCCCCTTAGTTAATATTAATTCCATTTTTTTTGCCAACTTGGTTTATACCGGCTTACGTCTCATATCGGTCCCACCCAAGAAAAAATATGCAAAATAGAATAGTCCAAACTGAAGGAAGAGCCTTAACAAGAAAATGTAAAGACCATCAATAATTTGGTCGGATTGCAAGATCTGGAGAACCATTCCACTATTAAACGCTGTAGAGTCTAATTGGGCCTTGTTGGCGGGTTTGGTTCCTACTGTTGAGTCAAGGTATTTATGGGCCATCAACACTTTGCTCCTCCTTAATTTATTCTTCCCAATTTTTGACTACTGCTTTCCCTTTCTGCGAGGCTAGCATATGGAAGGTGTTCTCTGATTCTCTTGCAAACTTCTCAATTCTAGTCAAATTCCTTGAGCTTTCTGGGATATCCTACCATGGGGTGATTTTCTTCCTCTGCATATGCTTCAAGCGCACCATGTTTTTTCTGTCTACTCGAAACCCTACGCTGCACTGTCTTCCGTTGCCTCACTATGCGCCTCTCGTTAACTGTTCCTGAGACTGCAATTTTCCTTCCTAGCTAACACCTTTTGGTTTCACTCTTGTCTACAACTCTTCTTCTTATAATGTTCCCTCTTCTGCGAGTTGGTACCTCCTACCAATTTTAGCCCGAGGTGGTGAGATTGACCTTCATTATTGGCTGGTAAGGCTGGAAAGGACATTATGTTACGATCTCTTCCTTGATCCTTTATTCTTTCCTTGCTCGTGCTCTATCTAGACGATCTTGGTCTTGTACTTGTCCTGGGGGTCGACGATCCTCCCTTGGTTATCACCATCTCCACAAGCCTTAACTCGCCATGAAATTTTGGCTTGCTACTTGGTCTTTCTATCTTGCTATCACCTCTAAACTTGTTTTTGTGCCATACTTCATTCCGTCTATCCACCTGCTGCCTTTTGTGTTCCCACATGATAACCGGGGGCTAGGTGTTGTGACTATCATATCCCCTCGGGTCCCACATCGGGTTGAGGAGCCTCATGTCATCCTCAATGTGACCCTCATCTTTGAAGCTTCCACCTTGATCTCGATCCGCCAGGTGGATGCAATCCGATCTAATTTTTCCCCTTGGGATTCTGGATCAAACCTCATCTGGTTCATTTCCATACCTGTTAACCCCTTTGTTGGCTAGCCCATCTGCTAGCACATTCACCTCCCTATGAATCCATCTAAAATCTATCGTGTTCAGGGTTCACAGATGATCCTTGATTTTTTGAAGGGAATGCGCTAGACGCCAATGCCTTTGCACATTTCCCACCTTGGTGCCATACTATATTTTCTTCACAATGTTGATAACCAGATTTGAATCTCCTTCCACGATGACATTCATCATTCCTTCTCTTCGTAGGATTTCCAGGCCGAGTTCCAGAGCTCCAAAATCTGCTTCATTATTCGTATAATTGCCTATGCTCTGAGCATATAGGCATAGGATGTTCCCTCCACTGTCTCTTATTACCCCACCAACTCATGCCACCCCTGGGTTTCCTTTCGATGCCTTGTCAAAATTCAATTTAATGAATCCTGTTAGAGGAGGAGCCCAGGTATTGACTCCTTTCTGGATCTGCAGATCTCGGGTCACATGTATGTTAAAGCTCCACTCTTTTAGATAGAACAATTACAAAATACGTAAGTCTTGACTTGTGTTTTGGTTTTTGGAGTTGTTAAGGTTAAGGCTCGACACTGTTTCTCTTATTTGAGTTACGATAGTGTCCTTTATCCGCGAGGTCGGTTGGATTTCATTCTTGACAATTCGCCTGTTCCGTTCTTTTCAAATGGCCCATATTACCATCCCCGACGTCACACCCCAACATAGGTTCACCACCTCATTATCGCTATACCTTTCCTTCCAATTTTTGATTATCGCTCCGTTATCCCCCCTTACCCGATTTGACTGGCGGTAAATACATGTGACCAAGTCCCAAATCTCAATTGTATAGTTGCATTCATCTAGGAGATGATCCATCGATTCTTCCTTGACCTCACACAGGTGACACCGTGAGTGACCTATGAATCCTCTTTTATTTAGGTTCTCCTAGGTCAATATCTTCTTGTGTAGGACTAGCCATTCAAACACTTTGATCTTTGGCCATTGTGGGCCCTTCCAGATCTTCTCCTAGTGTGGTTCTAACTTCTGGGTTTTCTTGGTCCTGTCCTACTATGTAATACCAAGCCTGTTTTATATTGAATTCACCCCCATTTTTCCTTCCCCACCTTAATTGGTCCTCCTCTTCCGAGACCCCAATTTTTATTTTACCCAATTCCTCCTCAATATCTTTCATCATCGAGTCTCCTGAGCTCTATTTTGTGGGTTGAGTTTGTCCCAAATCCTCCATATGGAATTCCCCTCCCTTTGCTTCCAGTACTAGTGGACTTTCATTTTTCCTTGCCAAATCATCTCTTGTTTGATCCCCTCTCTGTCTTGGTTTTCCATTATGGGTTCCTATTGCAAAGCATCCTCCCAAAATTTCATCGTTCTCCCATTCCTAATTTCCCAAAGCTGTGACTCTGTATCCAATTTTTATTCTTCCAGGATAGATTCCAGATGGCTGGCCCTTCCCTTGTGCCCATGAACTTGATCCGCTCCTAAGTGTTGACTTCTGGGGCATATTTTTCTTTCCAGAGTTTAACCCATGGCACTGAGATTTCCTTTATCCATCTCCACCATAGTTTTGCCCTGTATGCCTCGTTGGTTATCTATGGGTAGTGTAAACCAAGGACTCCTTTTTTCTTCGGTCTGCACACCTTGTCCCACACCACCAAGGCTCATTTCTTTTTGTCCTAAGCTCCTCTCCATAGAAAGTCTCTCTGGATTGCTCTAATTTTTTGTAGGATGCCTTTTGGAGCCGGAAACAACGACATAAGATACACCAGGATTGCTTGTAGAATCTCTTTGGTAAGGATTAACTGTCCTGCAAGGTTTAGAGCTCCGTACGCCCAATTATTAACCCTTTCCTACAGCTTGTTGATGACTCCTTCCCATGTTACATTCCTACATGCCCTATCCATCAAGGGTACCCCCAAATACTTCGTTGGGAGTGTTGTTGCTCAAATCCCAAAATGTTGGCCAGGTTCCATTGGATTGCAAGATTTGTATTGAATAAGTAGATCATGGATTTAGAGTGGTTTATTTCAGCCCTCGAGGCCTCTCCAAACTCTTCTAATTTTATTTTATATGCCTTTGCTTCCTTTAGCGTGGGGGTTCCATGGAGCAGGGTATCGTCCACGAATTTTTGGTGTGTTGAGGTTGGGCAGTCTTCGAACTATTTTAGGCCCTTGATCTCGCCTTCGGTTGTTGTTGTATTTATTCTTCTGCTTATCCCTTCATTCATTAAAATGAACAGGAAATGGGATAGCAGATCCCCTTGTATTATACCCCTTGTGGGATATAATGGCTTGGCTGGAGCTCCATTTAATAGAATCTAGAAGCTCGTTGTAGAAAATAGGTTAATGACCCATTTAATCCTGTGTTGGTCAAACCCAAAAGCTTCCATCATTTTCACCATATAGCGCCAACTTGTTTTTTCATAAGCCTTTGCCAAGTCCATCTAGATTAACATCCATGCTTTATTTTTACTTTTCATGGTATGTATTATTTCATGGGATTCTATGATGTTGTCCAGAATATACCTACCTTCCACAAAACCCGCCTGTTCCTGTGATATCAGATTTGGAAGTGGTTTCAATATATTATCTATTACTTTTGAAATTATCTTATACACCACATTGCACAGGGATATCGGACGATAGCGATCCAGGGTTTTGGCTTCATTTTATTTTGGGATCAGAGTGATCATCGTGGCATTAAGGGCCTTCAGTATTGAGTTTGAGTTCCTAGAATCCTCCACTATACCATAAATATCATGCTTAACCACATCCCAAAAAGATTTAAAAAATTCCATTGTAAATCTGTTTGGGCCTGGGGCCTTTCCATTAGTCATCTCCTGGACCACTTGGTCGAATTCTTCCTTTTCTATGGGTATGCAAAGGTTCAAATTGTGTTCCTCTGTGACCAACTTAGGGATGTGCCTTACTATCCTATGGATGGAATCGGTCCTGTCCCAGTTGGGTTCTTTGGCTATTCCTTGGAAGTGTTTGAACATAGTGTTTACAATGTCCTGGTGGGACTCTCTCTCTATCCCATCCTGATCCTAGATCTTAAGAATTATGTTATGAGATCTTATCACTATGGTTTTTCTGTGGAATAACTTGGTATTCCTCTCCCCCTCCTTAAGCCACCCAATTATGGATTTTTGTCTCCACAAGGTCTCTTCTTTCTTACATCTTGTTTCCCAATCCTTGAGTAATTGGTTCTCTTCTTTTTTCCTCTCCTCAGTGTAGCCTTCTTGGATGCATTTCTCCTGCAACTCTTCCATTCTTTCCTCTATCAGTTTTTTCGCCCGGTCAATGTTTCCAAAAACTTCTATGTTCCACTTCTTAAGTTTTTTATTTATGTACTTAAGTTTTTTGTGAAGCTTAAACATATTTGTACCTTGTTCCGAGATATCCTCTTGCCACCAAGCTTTGATGTTCTCCTTGAAAGTTGGGTGGTTGATCCATAATTTCTTGAATTTGAAAGACCTGTTCTTTGGTGTTGTCTGAACATTTTCCTTCAGTTTCCTTGGCCAGTGGTCTAATCCCTCCAAGGGAAAGATACTGTACTCCAGTTCTAAACCTTTAATAATGATGGATTAAGAGACTAGAAATATGTATAGCCTCGTGGCCACCTGGTGGTGTGAGAGTATTTTGTTGTTCGAGGTAAACTGTCCATTACTAGTATTGATGTCCACTAGCTTCGTTTTATCTATGAAGGATGTGAAATATTCCACATATTTGTCCAATCTCTGGTTGCCCCCTTTTTTCTCATCCAGAGTAGTTATAATGTTGAAATCCCCAACAACAATCCAATGAAGGTTACTATTCCATTCCTTTATATTTTCTAGGTCTAGGAGCATTCTTCTGTTATCCTCCAATACCTGAGGTCCATATACATTTGTACATAAGACCTCCTCTGTGTTTCCTATCACTTGAATTTTTACAGATAAAGTGTGCCTAGTGGCTTCAACAGAGAGTAGATTCATCGACTCTGGGTTTCACAGGGTGAGAATGCCTCCCGTCATGTTTTGACTCTCTAAAGTCATAAACTTGTACTTATTCCAGTACTTCTTACTTATTATTTCCATTATGTCCATATTACATTTTGTCTCTTGAATGAAGCATATATCGGGTTGTTCCATCTTCAATCTATTTTTAAGGATTCATTGTTTTCTAGGGATGTTTAGGCCCCTTATGTTCCAATTAATAACCTTCATTTAAACATGTGCGGGGGTAGTTAGGGAATATATTTTTAATATTACCTAAATTTATCAACAATTCTCCTAATTCCTGTAGGGCTACATTGTTTGATTTCCTCCCTTTCTTCCGTCTTACCTTCTTTGGTGAGTGTTGTGGCTGACCATCTCCTATTTTGATACCCAAGTTTCTTATTTCTCCTTGAATAGGTATTGGATGCGATCCAGTTGCTCCGTTGGTATATTGTCGACTCCTTGCTTTTCCCATTGTTCCAGTATATTCGGCAGGTCTATCCCTTCCCTTTCCACGATGTCTCTAAGGTCCGGGTATTCTTTTTCTACCTCACTTGGTGTCATTTTTGAATCTCTGTCGACCTACTACATTGGGGTA
Source organism: Picea sitchensis (assembly GCA_010110895.2). Classification (NCBI taxonomy): domain Eukaryota; kingdom Viridiplantae; phylum Streptophyta; class Pinopsida; order Pinales; family Pinaceae; genus Picea; species Picea sitchensis. Next base: position 3,876 of record SNQJ01S0053473.1, on the reverse strand, counting down.
TTTGTGTCTCCGCCACCTTCTTCCATTGTACTCTTGTTGTGCCCATGATCTCCTTTGGAGTTTTGACTTTCTGTGGTCTTATTGGTTTAATGTTTGTTTATCTCCCTTTCCTTTGGCCTTTTCTGTTCCTCTTCCTCCCCCTGTTTTGTATTTCCCCATCCTTCAACTCTTTTCCTTGCATCCAAGTTACTCCCTATGGGGGGATTTCCTTGTCTCTTATTTCCTCTGACTTTGTAGTTTTGCCTAACAAACCCGTCCTCATCCTGTTGTAGTTTAGATATTTCCTATTCCGATTTTTTGTTTAACAAGCATTCTCTTAGTAGGTGCCCGTGTTCATGACACCTTCGACATCAAAACAAGATCTGCTCATATTTGATTCTTTTTATCCATTCCTCATTTCTAAAGTCCATACTGATTGCCTCTGGGAGTGCCCTCGAGACATCCATCTCTATACAGATCATTTCATAGGATGCATACTTCCCTTTTAATGTTGCCTCCGATGTCTTGACATATTTCTCCAGTTTGTTCCCTATGGCTTCGAAGGTGGATGGACGCCAATAATCCAACGGTAGGGAGTAAAGCCTAAGTCAGATTGGGACGCTTTTAAATTTCTCCTTTTCTGGGGAGAATGTTTCCTTCCACAGTCGCATGTACAGTCTTTCCGAGGCATGGAAATATGACCCCCACTCAAATATTTTATCTTTATCTTCTAAGTTCATAAATATTGTTGTAAAAATCCTTTCGATCCGAGGTGGAGGTGGAATTCTCCACTCGGCTTGCATTGGTGTTTTATCCAACTGCGTAGGGTATTTTTTGTAGGCCACATGCCCATAAACTTGCATATTAGGGCATGCGTATTCATCTGATCCCATGTGAGTTGGGTTTGGAGACATTCTAGAATAACCTTTGGGATTAACGTTGTTTTTGGTTTGCATGGGTTGTTACCACCTACCCCACTAGGGTTTTCCTTTTTTGGTGTGCTACTCTAGGCCTCCCTGGCCTCCTTCCCCACTTAGTCTTTATTCATTTAATTATCCTCTTTATTGTCCTCTGGCCTTGATCTCGAGGTCCCTGTCAGGGGTTCCTTAAACCCCATGCCACGTGAAATTTTACCTCTATCCACCACTACCTTCTTGTAGGAGGGAGTCCCTCTCCCTCCCCCTCTGGTCACCATGCTGTCCGTTGCTGAAGCTGTAACCCTAGAACCCGTCCTTGGACACCCCTGTCAGAGTTTTTCAGAGCCGATAGGAAACGCCCATTCATTAATTTATCATATATTTAGTCTTCGGTATATTGGATTTGCTATTATATTGGATTGTCGTTAAATGTATGAAAACACAATTGTTACAACAAAACAAGATCTTAATTACACTTGAGAAAGTCACTAGTAAATCATAATATAGATTTAATTTTTGCAAGCGTGATTTTAATTTCCGCAAGCGTGATTTAATTTACGCAAGTTTGATTTCAATCCCCGAAAGTGTGATTTAATTTCGCAAGTGTGATTTCAATTTCTGCAAGTGTGATTTCAATTTCTGCAAGTGTGATTTCAATTTTTGCAAGTGTGATTTAATTTTTGCAAAGCATGATTTACTTCCTGCAAGTGTGATTTCAATTTCGCAAGTGCAAATTTCCTTTCTTGCAAGTGAGATATTTACTTCTCTTCAACTTAGGAAATAGTATGGTTTGGTGGCTTAATTAAGTATCTTGAATCCTTGATTTGTGACATTAAAAGTACTACAACTCTTTTGCGAAAACAACACTACAACTTTCATATACAATGCAAGACAATTTGTAAGTAAGATACGACCCCATATTGGAAATTAAAGGTACAAATCTTTGGTTTCTTGTTAACTAATTAGAAAGTAATTGAAAATACCATCAAGCAACAAGTAGACAAGAGGCAAGAAGAGCGTTGGAGCTGGAGCAGAAAGGAGGGTGATTTTTGGAAGCATTATGTAGTGTTTTTGGAGAGTTTTGGAGTTGAAGATTGAAGAACCAAGTAGTCAGGGCTAAGGAGTGAGATGAAGGGTGATTTTGACGATAGAAGGAAGACATTATTGTTATTTTCCTTAGTCATTTTCTTAGCATTAATTTCCCTGGAGATCTCAGTAATGAGATTCCTGGTCACCTATGCCAGAGACGTTGTTAAAATTTTGTAGCCCGATGGAATGAGTGTAGTGAACGAGGCACATTAGGAATTGTACAACTCAATGGATTGAGAGTAGTGAAGGAATACATTATTTTGGCTGGGAAGCTGTGTGGAAGAGAACTGGTGGAAATCAAGATAGCTATAAGAAAATCTAGTGGGTGGTGGGATTGAGGTGAGTTGTGAGTGGACCGAGTGAGGCACCCTCTTTTGTGGATTCCTAGCCCTTTCTTGGGGGTGACGTACTGTTGATATCTAGAAAAATAGGTCTATGGTTGGGTGGAACGTCCATCCCAAGTAGTTAGTTGCACAATTGTTTTCAAATATAAGTGTTTTTATCTGTTTTCTGTGTCACTCTTATGATTTTAATTGTTGTTTAGCTATGCGTATGAGAATGGTTTTATATACTGTTTTGTGAAGTTAATTAGCTGCATTCATGGGTATTTTCAGTATGTTGTAGCTACATATAAAATTAGTGATGGAAAAGTGGATAAATCTATGTGTATTCATGTAGTTGGTAAACTACACAATTTTTTTATCAGAAAACTTGTCATTTGATGAGTAATTCTGCAAGTAATGGGCCTCAACTAGGCTGGGGTACGTTAAAACATTAGAGAAATATGACAGGTTAAAAACATATAAAAGCAAATAACGAAAATTATAGAAAAAGCAATAACTTCAAGCATATATTATTTATTACCTTTGTGGATTTTTTCTATGGTGTTTCAAGGTCCATTCCTCATGCTTTCTTCTCTTCAGTGATTTTCTTAGCCTCTTTGAAATCGTTCAATATTTTTTTAAATAGAGATTTATAAATATTAGTTGGTATTTTTTAATAGTTGTTGCCTTTCTTAGAAAGTGTTGTGATGTTCCTACTAAACTTATACGAAACCACATAAAATGAAGTCACCTATAAAACTAAACGACGATACACAA